>OX494446.1:3181110-3208074 GCA_950381575.1 Plusia festucae | reverse complement strand
CATCTGACAAACTAGGCAGAGCCTGTACTATGGTGACAAGACAACTGATGATGACAAGGCAGCTGTTCCACCGGGCTACTTCTTATAATACATAACAATTATTTTAAAACTGAAGCTGGTTTAAACGAACAAATAATCAAGGCTTGTGTTAGGTGTAAAATTGACCCCTTAAATGGGGTGTAACTGGTATTACTATCGCCTTATCTCCCCTCGTAATGCAACCCTGACAGGTACACGGTGTAAATATGATGAGACAAATTGGTAATCGCTAGGGTTTCCCCTCCTCAAGTTACGAAGGGTCAGGAACAAATATTGATTGAATACGTCATGAATTTTTGTTAGGGTTCCTGTTTCTAACTTGGGTAATGAATGATGTTTCGAAATCGGTAAAAATTTTGCAAACCCTATATATAAGAGTAACAACTATCGCGATATAATTATATTAAAAACACGAACCATTCCATACAACTAAATACATGTTTTGACACAAAAAAGACAAAAAAATACGTCTAACCCCCTGGCCAAGAGACATTTCTGCAAGCGATAACGATTATAGAAATCGCTTAAATGTAATTTTTTGGCTAAGTCACGTGACTTAGATTTTTCACTTTCATACATTTAATGTCATTTAAGCGATTTCTATCACCGTTAACGCTTGTAGAAATGTCACGTTGCTAGGGGGGCAGGATACATTATCTGGTATGTTTATAGCTATATCACTTGATTCAATCCTAAATCATAAGTCAGTTCATGGAGCCCACAACTTTGTTTCAAAAAAACTTAAATTTAAAACTCTTAATTGTCCACTATATTAACTGTAACACATTAAAAAAGTAAGCCAAAAGCCAAAATACTCCTTTGAAAGAGTCATGAATTTGCTCCAGTACAAATAAATTGGACAAAATATCAACACTTGGAAATAACAATACCAACATAATGTGGAGCGAGAGAAACAATATTTAATGTTATTTATTTGCTGAGTATTCCAACTTGTAGCACGTTCGAGGCCCGTTTAGCTCAAGTAACATGAGAATGAACTCAAAACAATAGCCATTATATTTGTAAGGCATTTTGACTCAATTCTATGTTATATTTTCAATTTGAAATGTCAATTTTACGTGTTTTAAGACTTATTTAGTAGCGGGAGCGGATTTTGAAATTAGGTTAAGATGTTTTATAATTTTTTGATACACGACGTACGTTAATTTAGTTCACATTTTTTCCGAATATCCTTCCCCAAATAATCACAGTGAATCAAAGCTCATTACTCATAAAATTGAAGGCTAAATATCGCTAAATGAGCAATAATTATCTTCTAAAGGATATGCGAAAAACGTAACATATTGCCAATTTTTCATGTAAAAACTCTTTATATACTTACATAAATAATATATTTTAAACACAGGTACTTAATATAACCAATTAATATCACGAGATAATTTAAAGAGGAAAGATTAGATAGTTTGTTTGTTTGCATTGAATAGGCTCCGAATCTACAGAACTGATTTGAAAAACTCTTTCACTCTTGGGGAGCTACATTATCCGCGGGTGACATAGGCTAGATTTTACTAAAAAAAATTGAGCGACAAAAAAAATGTCTATGACCCTTTTTATGACTTCCTCCTCCTCAGTCGTTCCTTCATAGTTGAGGATCGTGACTCCTGTTAAGTAGTCGTCGGACAGCTTGCCTCCACCTGTTTCTGTCTTGAGTCTTGGAGTGCGACTTCACTGGCACTTCTATCTGCTGTGTCACTTGGTCTGCCCGGCGTTTCAGGCTCAGCCCGCGTGGTCTTTTGTCCTCAATTTCGTCAGTAACTATGAGTCGCTCCAGGTTGTCAGGAGTTCTGCGTGCTTTTATGACTTAACTACGTGCAAAATCCCATCAATATTGTTTCAACTGTTTAGTAGTGACAAACAGGTATATATATAGAAATATAATCGTCGGATTTATAATATTAGCATAGGTAGATGTCCAATCGCAGTTTCCTGTTCTCTCGTCTGTAAATCCTAGGAATAAACCAATGGACGTTGAGACACGTTTGTATGAAAATATAATGCCAACAGCATATCTCCCTTTTCTAAACTATCGTATTTTCCAAGTATTGTGCCAACCGACCTGTGATTAAAGGATTTCAGGATATCCTGTATATGCGTGTAATTATAAACGAATCTATACAACTACACAGATAAATTAAATTGCAGTGTCTGTTTGTAGTCCTACTAATATTATAAATGTGATGGATGTTTGGATGTTTGTTACTCAATCACGCAAAGACAAGCAACGCAAGCGATAACACACTTTATTACTTAAACTTTTTTCATTTCTTTTTGGACCCAATTCTTAAGTCCACGTAGACGAAGTCGCGGGTAGAAGCTCGTATGTAATAAACTTTTCAGCAACATTAAGTGTCAAAACGATCATCACTTCAAACCACCTGTAGCCATGATCCCTGTAACGGATATAGAAGAATTTTTTTTTAAATCACAATTATTTTACTTTATTTTATAATTTCTCTCAGCTCCTATTTCGAACTACATACAACTGAAATTGCGATTGCTATCCGCTTACAAAAATTTATGAGGAAAATCACAAATATACAAAATGTCTCATAAATTAGAAGCTACTAACTGATGTATTATTCCCATGAACTCTCTAGGCGAGGGTATATTTAGCTAAGCCAGAGTGTTTAACAGACATACGAGTAGGTAATATGCAATTAACATCGCTACTAATCTTTATTTAAAGGCAATAATCTGAAGATAGCAATATCACATAAAATAGTTTATGTACCTTCACATGTTTAAGATAAATATACAAGTAGGTACATACGTGACGTGTATACAACCGTCCGCAAAAAATATCAAAGAAACTTTAAAAAAGGTTTATTTTTAATGTAATATTGTTTAATTAAGAAATTTTATTAATTAAATTATATTCAATAAAATATTTTATTATTTTATGAATACTAGCTGACCCAGCTAACATTGTTTTAGGATAAGTATAAGGATATAAAACAGAGTCTACGATCTTTTCTCAGACCTACCAAATATACACCCAAAAACATAAAAATCGGTGAATTTCGGATGAGTTCGGTATCAAACACTATGACTGCTTAATCAATCTTTGTTGCAAAACTACGAATTAATTTTTCGTAAAACACTTCTGTTTACACTGTGTAGTCTACACAAACTATTTTAATTGAACCTATTTCCATCTTCGTCGCGTCATATTCAAGTCGCACTTAACGCCATTTATTTTCATCGCAAAGTGAACAAAAAGCTTTAAAGAGCATAAATCACTAACCAATCACAAACGACAATCCCAAATGTAATATGTATAATTCAATCGTGTCACAAAACAAACTGACAGATATTTACAAAAAATGTTTACGACAACTGTATGTCTGTGCATTGTGACAGAATTGTAAAATATGTTCTGAACGTCTGGCTGAAAGTGCATCTTGTGTCATTTCTATAAATATTTAGGAAAATGTTTAGAGCAACTGTTTTATGTTTGCAATTTTTTCTTTGTTCAGCATGCAATGCGATATGGGCTAGATTTGTTGATTGCAATGATTGTTTAACTCTCCTGCTATGCAACTGTATTTCGCTGCTGTTAAATTAAGGAAAACGGATTACTCGTAGTTACATGGTTGAGGGCTGATTTTACCAAATTAACTATTATTCGGGAAATAAAAATGGCGCCTGACAGTTTTTATTTTCAAATATGTCAAATATTAAATATTTATCCGAAGTATATGCCTTATACGAGGACTTAAAATTTGGTAAAAAAACTACCCTGATACATTTACGTCTCTATGCCAACCATCGCGTGCAACAACCATCGCGCGCAAATAATGTGAGAGTTTTGTAAAAATAAAAATAAATTCGTCACATTTTTATCCAACGAATCAACAAGCTGAACTTAATTGCTTCCTCGTTCTCATGCCTACCAGTCTTCGACTCGACCTAGCCTTTAAATCTGTCATCACCTTATAACCCTGCCAAGTCATCTAATTATTTCTACTCCATTCTTAAATTCTTTATTCTTCTTTTTTTTACTTTTATTTATCCTGCTTTGTTGGTATCTAACAACTCTAAAACAAACTCTTTTCGTCTATGGGCTCAAATTCAAATGCAAATGGCGTCACTTATTTAATAAACTTGACTTGGTTATGTTATTATTATATATTTTTTTATCTAGCCTATGCTGTCCCACATGTTATTATTAAGAATAATTATTTAAAGCCAAATAGGGGCAAAGATCTCTCTTCCTATTTTCAAACTAGACGGGCCTGTTGGTCTTGTGGTCAGTGACACTGACTGCTAAGCCGGAGGTCGTGGGTTCGATTCCCACCCAGGACAAATCTTTGTGTGATGAGCACGATCATTTGTTCTGTGTCTGGGTGTTATTTATCTGTAATATGTATGTATTTAGAAATATATAAGTATGTTTATCAGTTGTCTGGTTGCCATAGTACAGGCTCTGCCTAGTTTGGGATCAGATGGCAGTGAGTGAGCCGTCCCAATATATTATTAAACTATTGTTACAAACAACGGCTATGTACCTACTGTTATATTATGAGTTATGTTACAATTTCTACAAAGATGAACCTTCCATGTTAGTTCACTATTTACTGACCATATAAGTTTAATTTTAGTCATCAAATTAATAATGTAAGCGATCTGCTTAGCTTGATTAAAGTACCTATTTCACTCTTAAATCAATATTAAGCTTTGTGTCTTGTAAATATTAGTAAGTACTGAGTCTCGGGACAGAATAGAAAAATTAATCTATAATCAATAAAAGAAAACACTAAAATCCTGAATCTTAGAGTTAATTTCTGTTACAAGTCTCAACGTATTTTTATACGAAAATGTTAAGGAAAGCGTAAACTCTAAATATTTGTAAGCATCTCGACGCGGTGACTCAGAAAAAAGGTGTTAGCAAGCGAATCCACGGGCGAAGCTATCACATCTATAAATACAAGCAGTCTGCCCGTCCGTCTGTCTACCACTGTTTTGTATTTCTGTCTGTCTGTGTTTTGATGTATTTTACTTTATGCCGGCGAATTCAGAAACGTCTCCGCTGTATTTATAACTTCAAGGATTGTGATGCCTAACTTCGTCCTATATGATGCAGAAAGTCTTTGTATTTCGGTAATTTTTGTATCATTCTCTTGTATCAACGATGTTTAAATTTTAATTAGAATATTTTTGGCGTAGGTTTGCGGCTTGGTCACTTCGTCTTTTGTTTATTCGTGATGTGACGTTGTTTTTAAGGAATTTAAATAAGGACTGCTTTTTGTTGAGTATTTTAAATCATTCTTATGAGTTTTTGCGTCAATACTTTTATTACACTCTTTATATAATTAGTTCTATATATCCAGTAAGTAGTACAACTGTTAAAATTCAATTAGATTATTTACAATAGTAAAGAGAATAAAAAAATATATTTGGTGAAACACACAGTTATACAGTAAATAAGTAGCAATATTTTTTAATGCTATACATTAAAAAATATTGCTACTTATTTACTGTAATTGGACAAAGATCCCATAATACAAAGTTGTACTCTTGTTAATTTTTTATTTAATTCAAATTTTAATAGATTTTCTTTAAGCAAAGGAATTATGTATTGTATTTTTTAATTAAATTCTATTGTGAAAAGAAGATTCAATTTATAGCATTTACATAGTTTTATTAAAAAATTGTGATCACATAAAAAAACATTATCTTATCAAAGTAACCATTTACAATAAAAATATTCTATACGATAGAGAAGCAATAACTAAAAATAATATCTCGATTTTTAAATTATTTTTTTGTTTTAAAAAATACCATTCCAAAATGAATAACAAAACTGGCAAGACCAGTGTACCTACGTAAACCTCATCAGTGCTGGCCGTTAAAAAATCAACATTATTGGCTATATTTTCTTCAGAACAAATACCTTTCAGTGTGCAAGTGACAGGTTCATTTAAGTTTGCCATTATTGAAAATTATTTTTTACGACTTTACGATTTATGTGTACATTTACTTAAGTATTTCGATTGTATTCCAAGATTTGAGCGTACGTCAAAATTACTGGGTACAGTTGACCTCACAGGTAACATCAATGACGCCATTTTTAAGTAAAGTTGGGTTTTATATTATTTCTCGTCAAAAGTGCTGCACGGATAGTCGAATAGTGTAAGGTCACCTCGCCAAATACACTGAGTGACGTGTTGCAGGTTCTTTCCCAACATTGGACAAAAACCTACAGTTCTTTTTAGAAATATACTACAATACTGTTGTTACTCAGTTTTGAGCTCACTACAATAATCTCAAGTTCATATTATTTTGGAACTTTCGATGTTAACTGAATTTTTCTGAAGGAACATTGAATCATTGGAAAATAACATGGCTGTAGTTGTTTGCGTTTAGGAGCATAATGTCATAAGCACGAAATGATAATTGGTTGCAAATTGTTAAAAGAGCAGAACGACAAAATTGCAGAAAGTCAAAAGTGCAGAAGTATGATAAAGCGTATTTGTAGCGGCAGTAGCCTAATGCCTAGGGCCAGGGCCGGACTTACGATCATGTGGTTGCGGGTTCGAATCTTACCCATTATACTACCAACGAAATCACATTCGTAACACAAGCATCTTAGCTTAGCACGAGAGGTTAACAAGAATACTATTACGACTCACATTGCTAAGAAATACATAAATAAAAAATATAAGCCACAATAACATGCGCTGTTGCGAAAAAGAGATCATTCCTTCCCTTTCATCTTCGGAAATCTTCTTTCCAATAACATGGCTTTAAACTATATTCTAAAGCTATATTCGTCAATTAAACTGTTTATTTTAATGCTAGAACATTTTCACGTACAAATCTCATTAAAAGTACATATAAGTTGGAAATAACAAGGTAAGAACCACTCCGGTGGTCAATTTTTATCGCTATTTTATAGTTCTCATATATTTTCCCTTTTACGGAATAATTACTGGAAAAAAACAATTAAACAAATTGCTTTAAACAATTAAAATGGCTGAGTGTTGGTGCTAAACGGCTGTTACCGTATTTAATTATAAATTACGTATCATTGCTAATTGCATGAATCGAATATTCTTTTATCGTTAGTAAATATTATGGTAGCTCTATGGAAAAAAAAACAAAACAAAAAAAACAGCCAAGTGAGAGTCGAACTTGCGCTCCATGAACCATTATCCTTAAAAAAGGCAAATTTTATTTTAGTCAAAATTTAATTATTTATTGTGAAAGTAGATTAACTGAATATTCCTTAATCTTTCAAGCATCTATTAACGCTGATCGAATCGCTCAAATGTATGGAAGTGTCAAGTCTAAGTCACGTGATCTATCGAAAAAAACGTCATTCAATGCCACTCTATACTGTGCGACCCACATAATATAATGTGCGACCCACATTGCTTGTATATAGTATATTTAAAAAAAACACATGGTGCAATCTCTGTTCCTTCACTCGCATAGATCCCATCAACGAGTCAAGGAACAGATCTAGGAAGAGAGAATCATATTTTACATAAGCCACGTGACCTGTCACTTTGTACGAAAAGTTCAGTTTCTATCTAAGATTTCGACCAACGTTTCCTGGGAAAAGTTGTTGTTCAGTTTTATGCATCTGATTGCCTCCTTAAATATACGCACGTTTTTAAAATCCTGTATAGAATAATATTATTCAGATGTACAATAAATTAATAATAATTAGGCTTACAATAAGCAATTAATTTTGGACCTGTTGCTTTCGTACTTTCTAGTTTCACATGAGCCAATACCCATCTACTATCGTTGAAGAAAATCATAAAATTTAATTGATAGTAACTACTTATTGTTTCAGTCTTCCGTCTTCAGAGGAAGACTGCGGCATTGTAGAGTTGAGAAAATATTCGTGCCAGCAGTAATTTCTAATATTTTACTTAAAGTTTAAGGTCATCAAACGTTAATTAAGAGGTTTCTCGATACCTAATTGATAGAGTAACGGAATTTATCGATAGTTTCTTGTAATCCCAACTAAACTGACTGGAATTAAAGTCTTATTAATCAATTTTAAATTTATTTAAAATTTATCAATATTGTTCTTATTTCCTTTAAGAGATTTAAGCACTATATTATTATTTAAAGCAGCATTTTATATAATATGATTATCTTTTTCAGTTACCTTATTATACATGGTCGATTTTTTTAATGCTATCAAGAGGGAAACTGTACTTTAAAAATTTAACATAGCTATTAGATTAGCATTATTACAACACGTGTAGACTTACCTTATACCCTTATATCCGGGTTTGATGTATCTTAGGACCCCACCGCCACACGGAAGTGTCGTTTGGTCCTTTGGGATACGTGTGACCTTACGGACAACTGACCCTGTGCATAAAGCCGCACAAAATCAAAGTAGGAACCGATAAATCATTAAAAAACAATACAATAATGTTAAGATTTATGAGTGTACCGCCATTTTCTTGTAAAACAAAGAGCTTTTGTGGTTACAATTGGTAATTCTGACTCATAGGTATATTGACCACTGAACCTTTGGCCAATATACTTATTAACACTTGTGTAAATAAAAGCTAAATACTATGACAAGGTTTTTCTACTAATATAACAAAGAGGTAAAGATTGTAAGTGTGTGTGTGAGAGGTAATCTCTCGAACTACTAAACCAATTTTGTAAATTATTTCATCAGTAAAAAGCTTGGTAAAATTTGGAGATTTTTGATGTACAACAAGTATTTTATATTGAATTTGAGGATTCTCGGACGATTTTATTGCCACAGTAACAACTTTCGCACTGATCTATAAATAGGTATCATGATTTATCCATCATCAACTCAGCAAACACCAGCACTAGTGGACATAGGCATCCCCTAAGTTAACACAACTCCCGGTCTGCCGCTTCCCGCATGTAGTCCGACCCAAATATAATAATCATCTAATAATTCATGTGTAGGTATTTTATGAGAAAAAATAATAAAACTTTTTAAATCTGAAAAAAAAGACATCATTTTTATTAGAATAATATTATAGAAAGTTCTTATAATATGCAAATCCTCTTTACTTTATTTTCAAATTAAATAAATAATTATGTAAAGTGGACAAAACTTGACATTATTTGTAAATTCTTTGAATTACTTTAATTATTGTTTCATAATTAATGGATTATGGACAAATAAATCGCTAATGACACACTGGCGTTCATAGAATTAATTATAAGTGTCATCTCTCAATCAATTAGTAGTTAATGATCAGAAAATTCTCGAAGGACCGGAGACTGTCGGAAATTTTAAAAGGACCAGCAAAGAAGTAATAGAAAGGGATTCCATGAAAATAATAGCATAATAAGGACCGTAAATATGGTGATACCTTGCTAACAGGAGCATGGTTACTTTTTGTAACAACCTGTATGGGAGTACAAGTTGTTATATTGTATGTTGTATGACTAAGTTTAACAACCTTTTAAACCAATACATTAGCCATGTGTTTTGTCTTTACTTTTTACATATCGGTGTAACAATCGATAGTTCTTTTTTTATTTATCATGATCCTATGTGATTTATACTTGTGAATGAAAGTATCTAAAATATACACACATTTTGTTTCGATTGATATTTATAAGAAATGGAAGAAAACGGAACCCTTAAAGGATTACTTTGTTGTCCGTCTGCCTGACCGTCCGTCTGTCAAGACTTTTTATCTTCTGATCTGGAGGTATCGAATGAAAATTAAAACCAATCAAATTTCTAACGCAACGTGAACAAATACGGCCGTTGAAAACGCAAAACGTAAATTTCCACACTCTTATGGGAATAAAAATATAATTATACAAATAGTGTACTTTCCGTTGACTATGGAATTTGGCAAGTAGTCTTATTCTTCAAGTACAAGAAAAATATGAAACCCATACATTTGTTATCAAGGCATAAAATTCCCTCGGAGTCGTAGAATTCTGTTCAGAAACAAAACGAAACTATGATTAAAATAATGTAAATACTTTCATAACATTCTATATCCCCTATGAGCTAAGTTCATACACTCCTTTCCTATGTCTCATGTAGCTTGACCACAAATACGATTAAGACCTTTTTACAAGTTTATAAAATTTATTTTCCTATGTCATTTAAGTTCATGCATCCAACCGTACACAGAAACGTTTTTGATACACGTGTCAAAAATAATTGCCAAGAACACTGACCCCGTTGCAACGAACCAAACCGATTCGATACCGATTTAAATCGATTCCCGTTGTATAATCGAGTCATTGAATAACCAACTCATTGAATAAATAACAACTTTATAACAAGTGACATCAGGAGCTATTCGGCATTTTATTTTCTTTGTTCTATGCGATAACTACGTAGTTTTAGAATATTGTCAGTGATGCTCTATATAAAAACAAGCAAATAACGCAATTTAATGTTAAAAAAATTGCTGAGAAATAGCAATATTCTGGCCCATGTTAGGACAAAACCCTATTTTAATATAATATATCTGGAAGTAAAGGAAAGGAATATTTATTAAATCATCACACTTGTTTACTTTAGGGTCTTGAAAATTGGGGATGTCACATCATCAAATTTTAGGGTCTAGATTTTCCGACAGTATTTTCTCACTCTATTTCAGTGGTAAAATAATTACGAGAGAACTTTGAGAAATCATTGGTATCAGTCTGAAATCGATTATGCCTATCTTGATCAAGCTGCAAAACCATGAAAACCTTATACAATAACCACAAAAAAAAACATAATATAAAGCCATATTTTCATATAACTTTTTCCTTTGTTCCAGAAAACTAAGTATCTTCACAATGAGGCTGGCTAGTCTGCTGGTCCTTCAAGCCGCGGGCGCAGGGCTCGCGTCTCCTACAGTGTTGGTCACTCGACCAGTCTCCAAAGTCCCAGTGGAATGGTTGCCAATCGACAACCAGACTGTTTACAGACTAGCTGAAGGTGAAAGCCGAAGGTGAGTACAAAAAGACCGAACCATTTGTTCAATTGGCGTGGTTCCTTGCATTAGACGGAACGGGTTTCAGGGGGTAGTCAGATACTCCCTTGAAGTAATCACTATTTATGATCATTGATCAATAATGAGATAGAAATTCATCATCATCCTCCTGTCCTTATCTCAATTTCATTTGGGATGCTGCAGTAAAGAAATAAAACATGTTTTCCAAAGTTTTACGTTTAAAAAAGACTTCAATATTGTATCTCTACTTAGATGACAATATTAAAAGACTAACGAACTTGGACTATCATCTGGGATCCTTTTCCGAAAGCATTTGCTACCAATTATTAAAATAGCAAACAAAATAAGATGCTCTACAAGTCTGAGAAGCCCATTTGGCCCATTTGCACACAAGGCGACGCAAGTCTCTGATACCTAACTAAATAAGTACCTAAGCAACTACCGCTATAGCAACCGCAGAGGTTCGTACATAGTCATAGGTCATTATAGACTAAAGTTATTATTCTATGAGACTAAACTCGTCCGTAACTAAGTCCAAACAAAACATAACGTGGCATAACGTAGATTATTGTTCAAAAACCCCCGGTCACCAAATCTATTTTATAATAAGAGGCAAGAGATAAAGCCTCTCTTAACCTTAACCCTACACGTAACAGCACGTTAACTGCTTGGAGTTAAGAATCAGGTCCAAGCATGGTGTCCGCTTGTTAGCGTTTTTTGTGTTTCATGCATATTCCTAGTGGTTCATGTTCGTGGGTGGGTATTACCATCATTCACATAAAAAGTAAAACTTGACACACGTGCGAAGCGTCTTCGTAGAGGAGCAGTGACTTCAGCTATGTGCTCAAATTAATTCCTTCAAGATAAACTTTTAAGTGACCAGTCTATAACTGTCCCACTGCTGAGCACAGGCCCCTTCCCATATGAAGAAAGTCCTAATATACGTTGTTGGCCCTTTTAACTCATTTTTTACTTGAAAGTAGTAGAAAGTTTAGATTTAGTGAATAAGGTATCGGAAATTTATGTCGCCTCATCTCCGACTGCTGCGATTTAACCCGCGTAAGTCATCCCCGTTCTGGTAACAATTTTCCATTGATTTTGATATTTTTTCTGCTATTCCGGACGGAGACGCATCCAAGAAATCAAAGATCGTGAAAATCAGTCAACCCATTAGTTATAAGTGTTGTAACAAATACGACTTTGTTTTTTTTAAGTATCTTATTTAGGCGAGATAAATTCTTCTTATATAATTATTTGCAATAGTACCCTTACATTTAATCATCTCTAGTAAATCCTTGTTTATAACATATCTGCAATATGCTGATAAAAAATAAACGTAAAAACATCTTGACACCTGCTTAAGTCTTGAAAAACACATCATTAGTTATTTTATCACACTAGGTGATATCCAAGTAAACATCTGAAAATGGCTATCTTAAAACTATGAATTAAGCTTCGTTGTATTTTTTTGCCATTTACATCCATATCAAGTAGTGAACTTAGTCGCAATTAGCACCTAGTTGTAATTAAGATAAAACCTAACACCTTATAAGGACCAAGTCTTATTAGCATACCGACCTGTTAATTAACATATTCTTTTTTAATTACATTTTAATAAGACAATTTGATCAAGAATATTGACTCTGTATTTGGGATGACGTTTAAAATGGACATCATTCTAGCTTCAAGCAAAAAGGCATCGTAAGCCTGTTTACACGGCGTTAGCCTAATGGCTAGAGCTTCTGATTTGCAATCATATGATTGTCGGTTCGATACCTACCCACACACATGCATTTAGCTCAGCATGATGGGTTAACAATAATGTCTACTAGTAATGTGCGTCCGAAATTGCTAGTAGTTTTTTTTAGTTAAGTGAATGTCAACTTTGTACCTTTTTAGTATTTACTTTAGCATGGTAAACTATGTATTTCACCATTGCATAGATTTTACATTTACCTATTTAATTACTGTACAAGACCTTTATATTAAAAACTATAATCATGGGATGAAAGACAAGGCGATCCCCAACCACTGTAACAATCAATAAGTATTTTTTTGCTGTTTTGGTCTAGTCACTAGTGGATGGTGACCCTGACTGCTAAACCGGAGGTAGTGGGTTCGAATCCCACCCAGGACAAATCTTTGTGAGATGAGCATGATCATTTGTTCTGTAATTATTTAGCCAATTATGTAAATGACAATAAAAATGAAGAATAATGAGATATTAATAGAGATAAGAATAGAGAGATACTAATTTAAAATAATCCAAATTCAACTTATAGTGCCAAACAATACCAGCTTAGTTAATTAACTAATCAGCACGCAACAAAGTGACTGCATACAAACAATTATAGCACCTCGGAGTGACCGAATGTCTATTTTGACATGACCAATGATATAAATAAAATAAACTGTCCCAAATCACCACGACACACCAATACAAACTTATAAATACTGTTAACCGTGGCGCTACTGTAGCTGTCAGATCGTATAATACTGTCAATTTGACATTTAAAATGTTCCATTGGATGTTAGTTCCGGTTTTGGCCACCCGCAATATTAGGTTTGTTTTACTAAATACTCACCGGCTAAGCGTAGCAATGATTCACTTGTTTAATTGAGCGATCAATCAACTCATCGTTTGTTTACTAAACTGGACACTAATTCTGGCATCGAATGATTCGTAATACAAGTCTGTCAAGTCGGTTTATCAAAACATTCATTCATTTGATCCTATTACCACCCACTCTTGGAACATGACTGCGAATTACCTATTTGAAATAGATTCAAGATCAAGCCGCTAAAATGTCATCAGAAAGCTCTATAAATCAAATTTAGGAAACAACAGTGTGAAATACTTAAAACGAACTAAAAAAATTATGCAATATCTACCTAAAGTAAGTATTTCTAGAAATAAAAGGACTTCCATTTCACCTTTGAGAACGTACTTTTCATATAAAGAACAGTACAGAGTTAGTTATATAAAATTGTCAAATGGTTAACTCATATACATGTTTTATTACAGTTTGGAACTGAATACCACATCGATGTCCCAGACTGTCGTCTTCATCACCATCAGTCCTTGTTCGAGGGATATCCACTGGGCCCTGTATTATGGAAAGATAGGCAATAATAACGGTAGGTAATTTAATAATAGATAATTAATAATCTAAAGAATACTCTCTCAGTTACACCTTTCTCTACCTCAATTTAGAAAATATACCTACCTATATAAAATCTTTGTTACCTAACCGTTTAGTAAGTATTCCATTGTTACTAGGTAATAAGTTTTTTTTATCGTAGGAAACTATTTTTGGATATTATTTTTTACTTAGAATAATAACTAAAGCTAATTTTTATTATTAATTATGTAACATTGATTTAAAAAATCCGTTTGTTTTCCCATATTACATCAATAATAAGGTATAATATCTGTACAAAAGTTTTTTTTTTTTTTTTTTAATTTATTTTATCAGAACTTTGTCGCTGAGCGACAATACCGTTCCATAAAAACAACAAATAGTCTTATACTCTACAAGAAAAACTTAAAAAAAAACAATGAAAACCTCCATACTAAACAATAAATCCAATAAATCTAGCTACCACACAAACCAATACTAGCTAATTTATACAAAATTTTAGCTTCTTCGGAGAACGGAGAAGCTAAAATGCTGTTTATAAAGCCCATACAAATATGCTTTTTAATATAAAACCGTCTAAAAGCCTCGTTTCGGACACATTCCATCAATATGTGATGTACATCCTCTACTGTACCACAGTCAGCGCAGTTGGGAGACGAGACTTTTTTCATCAAAAAAGCGAACTTCTTAGATGGAATGTGTCCAGAACGAAGCCTCAGTGCGACAGTCAATTGGTTCCTGTGGAGGGAATTACATTCCATCCACGGAAAATGTGATATCCGAGGATGAATGGTCCGATACCACAAACCTTTATCTTCAGAACATTTATCAAAATATTCCTGCCATAAAACCAAACACTGAAGTTTAAGGACATGAATAAAATCAGAGAATAAGGGAAGAATAGACAGTTCAATACCTTCAGTGATAGCCTGTTTTGCCAGAAGATCTACCTCCTCATTCTCTTTAACAAGAATATGTGATGGGATCCACTGTAAACAAACTTTCTTCAAAGGCTGTAAGTCCAAAATTAATTTATAAATTTCATAAGCTATTGGTGAACCACCAGCACGAGAAGTATACCGGGACAGATGTTGCAAGGAGCTTTTGGAATCTGTCAAAATGACAAACTTATCATAATCAATTGATTTAATATAAGAAAGGGCTTCGACTATTGCTACTAACTCAACATGCATTATAGATATATTTGAATTAATTTTGAATTTAGCATTGATACCAACCATCGAATCCAAAAAAGCACAGCCTGCCATGGATTTTTCTTTAGAACCGTCAGTAAATATTTTATAAAAATCAGAATAACTTTCTTTAATGAACGATTCGCAAGCAAGTTTCAAATAATGTTGATTATAACTGCGCTTAGGGCGGTCTATAGAAGGAATATTCGGATAAATCACCTCATGTAAGTCTATATTACTGGTCCATGTATCTAGGGAAAACATTTTGTTCGGATGGCTGGAGTAAACAGTGATACTATTGAATGAGATATAAAAGAAGAAATAAGTAAAGGAAGCCTTTTATTCACCCAGTAACTAGACTGACATTCAGCGGCAAGATCATTTAGTACACGAACAGTTTTGTTACTAGTTATTACTTTAGATTTAAGAATAAATTTACCCGCTAAAAATCTACGACGAACAAACAGAGGAGGGATACATAACTCACTTTCCATAACATGGATAGGAGTGCTTCGTATAAAACCACCAACAACTCGTAACACTTGGTTTTGTACTCTGTCTAACTTACCAGCATTTAATTTACTGCAATTGTCATATAAAAAACTAGCATAGTCAATTCTACTACGAATAATAGAAATATATAAACGCCTTAAATGTTTTTGGTGAAGTCCCCACCCTGGACCAGCTAATACTTTGACAAGATTGACATACTTAATAACCTTTTGCACTGTCTCATTTACATGCTTACCCCATTTCAAAGACCTATCTAACCACATGCCTAGGTATTTAATATTTTCAACAAAACTTATACATTGGTCGTTTATTGAAAGACTAATGCTATCCATAAACCTACCTTTTTTAAAAACACACACTTTGGACTTTGTTGGAGAAACAGAAAGACCCAAATCACTTATTATATTATTAAACTCAAACAACGCTAACTGTAAGTCATTTGCAGCAGAATGAACATTTCCTTTGGAAGAATACAAAACAAAATCATCGGCATATTGAGAAACGCTAACATTATGAATATTTTTACATATTTGAATAGTGACAATGTTAAATAAAAGTGGCGATAACGGATCCCCTTGAGCTAAGCCACGATCAGTAGCCCGACAAAACTCACCTGCATAGGTACATACTTTCAGATTCCTTTGTTTAAGAAATGACCATAAATAGTTACAAAATTTAGAACCAGCTCCCATTTGATCTAAGATACGTAATAAACAAGAAATATCAACATTATTATAAGCACCATCAATGTCTATAAAGCTAGCAACTGTTACCAAATTTTTCGAGAACCCCAATTGGATGTGAGATACAAGTCTTACCAAGCTATCCAGGCAGGATTGTCCTTTACGGAACCCCACAACATCTTCAGAAAACATACAATTTCTTTCAAAATACCACTCCAGTCTTTTGTGCAAAATTGAATGTAAAATTTTACAAATGCAAGATATAAGAGATATTGGACGTAACGATGGACGACTACTACCATGTTTGGGAATAGGAATCACTTTAACATCACGCCATTGAACTGGAACAAAACCTAGCGAAAAACATGAATTATAAATAGAAAGCAAAAGTCTTTTGGCACTTAAAGGGAGGTGAAAAACCATTGAAAAGGAAATTTGGTCACAACCAGGAGCAGTATCCTTTTTCTTAAGAGAATTTTCTAATTCTTGCATAGAAATTTCTGCCTCCAACTGAGCATTGCTGGATGAAAATAAAGGGAGAGGTGGACAGACAGAGTCAGGAGTAAGAGATTGAAGAAGGCTCTCAGCCATATCCTTATCGACGGTAAAATTGCAATTTCGTTGCCCTTTTAACCACCGCATTTTCCGCCACATTTCTGAGGAAGAAGTTGTCTCATCAACAGATGAACAAAAATCTTGCCAAGACTTGCATTTTGCTGCCCGAATGAGCTTTTGAGCAATGCGAATTTTATCTTTGAGAACACTTAGGTTTGAAGCTGAGGGACAACGCCGTAAATTTGCTAGGGCCAATCTTCGCTCCGCAACAGCCTTAGATAACTCAGAAGACCAATAAGGTTTAGGAGAAAAATTAACACAAATATTTTTTGGTATTTTTACATATGGAATGTGATTTTCAGCAGCTTTTTGCATGGAATCTTGTAAGACATCATACATGTTTTGTGGGCTGTCAAGAATAACACACTCAGATAAATACTTAGTAATAAAGGAAGAATAAGAAAGCCAGTCGGCTTTTTTAAAATTCCTCTTTCTAGAAAAATCTTTACCTAATGTAATTTTACACGATAGTTTAAGTATTATGTGGTCACTGCCCAATGACTCATTAGTCGTAGTCCATGAAAATAACAAGGCTAAATCAGAAGATACAAAAGAAATGTCTGGAGAGGACTCTTGCAATAGTCCAGCTACCATCTTAACTCTAGTAGGCCGGCCATCATTAAGATAAATAAAATTGTGATCTAACATAGAATCATAAATTTGACATCCCCTTAAATCAGTTTTGTAAGACCAGCTAGAGTGATGGCCATTAAAATCTCCTAAGATCAGAGACTTGGTATTAGCTAAAGAAAAAATAAAATCCCAATCATTCTGATTCGTATGAGTACTAGAAGGACAATATAAAGAAAAAATATTCTCAACATGCCGACGATTTAAAACCTTAATGTGAAGGAGTTCAATACCTGGATTGCAACTTTGAGTGGAACACAAAACAGACTGAACGGAGTTATGAGCTAATATAGCCACACCACCATACCCATCCGCTCTGTCAATACGAAATGTCTGATAACCGCGAATCCTAAAAGCGGAATCGTTTTCTAGCCATGTTTCGGAAAGAACAGCTATGTGAACCTTTTCTTGAGCAAGGAAATGTTCTAAAGACTGTGATTTAGGTCTCAAACTTTGACAATTCCACTGAATTATTGACAAATTTAAAATATTCTTATCCATTATTTACAAGAAGATCTTTAAACGAAAACTCAGAAAAAAAACTTATTAACTTCGGAAACCATTCTATACATATCAAAAACAATGAATTCATTTTGTCTTTCAAAGATTCTTCCCCTAGAAATATATTCTTTAACCTAATAAATAATTGAGTAAATCCATATGATACCTTAGACTTTTTGGTTTGCACCTTGGGAGCCGCCTTCGGTGGTGGAGAAGCATCGACCGAGCACTCCGACTGTGACGTCAAAAAGTTATCCCAATTTGCTTCTACACCAACAGCGGAAGCTCGATTAATGTTTTTCTGGATCGCCTTTTTACGCTTCAAAACAGGTTTACTGGGCCTAGGCACAGAACGAACCACCTCGCTAAATGTCTTCCTTGAATTAGTCGGCAACTGGTTATTATGTATAGATGACGTAGGGTCTAGATCTTTATCAACAGGCATTTCACACACAGCTTCACGAATATCAGGATCCTTCCTATTATTTGGTCTCACTTCAGACTCGGAATGAATTGCAAGCGCTTTTCTGTATGTACAATTGCTGTCTGCCATTATCTCACGAATCCTATTCTCCTTCTTAAATACCGGACATATTCTGTCAAGAGCCATATGATCGCCGGAACAATTAATACATTTATATGACTTACTTGCACAATTGTCATGGTTGTCAGAACACTTCGGACAAACAATATTTTTAGCCTGACACATTCTCTGTAAATGGCCAAACTTCCAACATCTTGAACATTGAGATACCGGAAACTTGAAACGCTCAACCTTAACCTTTAAATCGTAAATAGATACACAAGCTGGAATTTGACTGCCTTTAAATCCAATACGAATTGACTCACTGGGAACCCAATCTGTGTCCGACTTGTCATAGATATTTCTACGTCTATTGAGCCTCTTCACATATACAATTTTCGATTCACTTGATAAATTTTGTAATAATTCTCCCTCCGAAATATCTAACTCTATGCCTTTTATAATTCCAAATGAAAGCCCTACTTCCGAGGTCTTTTGGCAAATCCAATCCATCCTCGAGAACACTTCACAATTTATAAAATAATCGGCACTAGACTCGTCATAGAAGGAAATAAGCATTCTATACTTGTGAGAATACTTCACTTGCTGAATATTAACTATGTTATTTTCTTTGAACAGACGAGCCAAACTAAATTGTTTTGGTAGGGGGCTCTTACTTGATACACTAACTTGAATCTTACTTTCATCACGCAGAGCTTGAACAGACTTCTTGCCAATTTTATTCCGTCGAATAGTTTTCCAGCTATCATCTGACGACTGTTCTTCTCGAGTTCTCTTTTTCCCTTTTATACTCCCTTGCTCTTCCAAGTTGTCTTCCTGCGCATACTCCTCAAATAAATCACACCTTGAAGTATATTTACATGCACTACTATCGTCCCTGAGCTTCTCCTCCATACTCATTTAAAAACGGTCGCAGCCCCGACCACAGTCAGGTCCGCGCCGAAAAAAGAATTTAAATTATTCTTCACAAAAATTGGATCGGTTTCGATGAAAACAAGCATTAAATAACTGAGAAATATTATTTAGAATTAAAAATAATTATTTTCGCAAATTTTCAATGTTACTCGGTAACCATCTGTACAAAAGTTATATAGGTACCATTTATATACTTTAAAATTACTCGAAAATAGTTTGTACGTTCAAACAAAACATAACGTGGTATAATTCCATAAAGACTGAGAGACTCAATTTTTATCACACTAAAATTATATAAGTTTGCGAGTGTGAATGTGTGACATTTTTTACCTCTTCACGATAAAACTGCTGGACAAATTTAGATAAAATTTAATACAAGTAGCTGACACCCTAAATTAAACAGTTTTTTTTTAATAGTATTCTCGTGTCGTAGGCAACAAATAAAAGACTTTTCAGAGTACCTGATAAATAGCGAGTAATACCGCAGGGTGCAGGTAGTATAATCGAAATGTTTTTTTACAGGGCAATTAAGTCTACAGAAGGAAAATGGTAGCGGTGAAATTAGTACATTCTCACTGAATATATTATCACAACACGAAAAATATGTTATCGTCGTAAGTATAAATATTAATACCTAATAAATACAAACCTGAAAATTGAAACATTAATGGTTAATTGTTAGTATTATCATCTATGCTAACTTTACGAAAAATATCTTCTAGTCAATAGAGCATTGGAGATATTTAAAGCTGGCTTTAATAAATCAGCAATGGTTGATAATATTATTCAATGTTATTTAAAAAAAAAAACAGGAATCTTGAAGTGTGTTGGACACATAATTTACCTGTCTTTTTATCTACAGTAAATTGGTAAAAATCAGGTAGAATTTTTTGACCAGTTGAAAACACCTTTCCACTTTTCTTTTGAGAATACCAATACTGTTGTTACTGATCAAACTTATTCCTTAGCTGTCATCGACGAGAGGTGGCGCTGCCGTAGTGAGTGTCCGTGGAGAAGCGACGAGGCAGGTCCGCATGAGACTCAGGGTTAGGTCTCGAAGAAGGCTAGCTGCTAACTGGGAACCAAGGTGAGATGACATCTTTTTTCTGTCATGGATATTCTAATCTACCCGTGACCATGGCACCTGCAAAGGCACCATGGTCGACAAAAGAACGATAAAATCCGTCTAAAGCAGTTTTATTTTAAGGTTCATACCTATGTCATTTTATTGAAACTGACAAATTTTCTCAAAAAATTTTATTGTTATTCATGAAGCCTTCCAAAAGTGTCGAAAACTGTGCTAGCAATGAACTAGACTCAAAACAACCGGTTGCTATGGTAACGCTTCTGAAAATCAACATTACGTGAAGCAAAAACTTCGTACCTCTTTTCACGAAAATTGCGCGGACGGAGGAGTATGAAATTTCGCACACTTCTTGTTATAAAGAGAAGAAGTGCAGAACGATAATTATTTTTTTATTTCAACTTGACATTTAAACGAATTTAGGCCGATAGTCTCCGTAATATGAACAAACTCTCGTAAGTCAAAGGAACCTAGTTACACAAGTCATATGTTATCTACTCTCCAATCTGTTACTTGTGAGTTGTAATAAAGAAACTATGTGGCCGTTAAGTGAATTAAATGTTGGTAAATCTTGTTCTATGTCATTTGAAGCAGGTTGTCGTTCGACACAAATTAGAGGTTACATTCGTAAGTATGGACTGAGGATGTGAAAATTATATTCCTATGGCACACCGAGAATTACACTTCTTTAATACTTTAAAAGACATTATTTATGTAATTTTGAAATATAATTATTTAAAAATGTTTCTTGAAAGTCGACTGATTTAAAGTAATTGCTAGTTGCGTCGAGATTTGTCGAATGAGAATCTAGTTCGATATTTCTATTGTAGCAAAAAAATACTTTTAAATGCACACTTCTACGATTTGCTCTATTTAGTAATTGAAGAAGTGTGTTACATTAAATATACTGTGTTTTGAATTAGAAGAATCGTTTGTGCCCCTAAAATAAACAATAAATAATTAAATGTTAACATAAAATTACGATAATTTCTTAAATCTGTCCTAGCTAATTGTGGTCAGCTACTATAATAATTAGGATTACAATCCTATTTAGAATCGTAAAAACAAAAATAAAAAAAACTTACAGAAAAAAAAATCATTTTTTATATTATTATCATGTCACCTCTTGAGCGCGTCAAACTCTTCATTCAATCGTATGTACATACCTTGGAATCAATCGTACAAGCTCTTAAATCACCTCGTCAGTTGACACTTAGAAATATCTCAATAAAAACAAGTTGCAATACACCGTTAGGAATGAATTTCTAATATACATTTCATATTCTTCAAGAAAACCGATACACAATACTTTGAAGCAATAAAACATAAAACTTAAACGTACGACTGTCTGTACATCTTCTTTTGTTTGAGTTTTATTGCCAACAGAAAAGTTTTATTTATTCTCGAATAAAATATTTGATTTTTCATTGCTTGAAAATAATGTATGTAATTAATTGGTAGCTTTACTAAGAGACTTGGTGGCCAACACTAAGAAGCTTTTGAATACTTGAACTTGTCTTCTGCCTAGCCTTTTCAAATTATGATGGAATCGAGTTCCAGGCTTACGACCAATAGCACCTCCAAATTACTCGACCAGGATAAACGCGAATTTTGATTATGACGTTGCGAATTATTTTAACGCAATTTTTAACAAGATCTGTGATTTATTGAAGTATAAAATGTATTAAGTATTGTACAAAATTGACGATAAATCGTCGAGGAAATTTTCAGTTTTCTTGTTCAGAGCGTACCGCATATTATAAAATATAATATTCATAAAAATTCAATAAATAGTACCAGGGCTCGTAGCTACGGCACAATCACATAAATACTAGGACCCAGTACAGGGTTGCAAATTCAATTAAATATATTAACGGTACTTTCTAGAAAAAGTCGAAGATAAACCGCCTGTCATACCTTGTCAATCACAGCATAAACCTTAAAAGGAATATTTCTAAGTTATATATACAGTTAGCAACTTCCCGGTGTCTATTTTTATGGCTAGTTTTTTCTTTCACGTAGACGATAAATCATCGGAGCCGCTAAACAACATTGTATATTGGAATTCCATGGGTTTTAATTGTGTATCTGTGGACCAGTGTGCTGTTCTAGCATACCGATGTATGCCGTTAGTACTGTTGACTGAGATAGGGCTGTCAATGAAGTGAAACTTTTCACTATAATAATTGTTGTTTACTTCGGAAAAGTTCAAAGTATTTTGTGAGGATATTAAAATGTTAGAGTTTAAGAAAGCATAGAATCTGTATAGTTTCGCGCATACGTGCTACTGCAGCTGCGATGTGCGGCGGATATAAAATAATCGACTGTGCATAAAATAACAGCCGCGACATGGGATATTTATAATATTAACGACTATGTTTTTTTTTTCATTTTATGCTTTGTGTTTAGTTTTGTATAGTATCTATTTTTGAGACTATTGTTTACCCATAGTTGGCTAGTGCAAGCCGTAATTTCAATTATAGTTTTTAATTTTTTAATCTATAGGTACATTTGTACTCTCAACTATACTGTACGAAATATAAATAAACACATATTTCAGCGATTAGGTCGGTTTCCAGTCTTACCGGATTCAGTTCAATACTGTTTTACTTGGAGCGACTGCTTATCTGACCTCCACTACCCATACTATGGGTTACACAGTATCCTATGATAAGACTGGTTTTAAGAATTGTAATGACTTAATGACTGTTAAAGATCGCTGCATGTCAGGTGGGACCAACGGCTTAATGTTCCAAAACAAGCATGTTTGCCCATCACCACAAGATGGTCACCCATCCACGGACCAACCACGGCGTGCGCAGCTGTACCTTTATTATATTACGTACGTGATCCCGTACGGGTCCGTATGGCTTACACTTAGACAAGAGTCCCATAATCGTATAATTTATATGATGTACCTAAAATTTATCTGGTAATTGAAAAATCAGCCAGAAAACAGACCAAATAACCCCAAATAAAGTCTTATTTTTAGGAAAGGAGTCTTCGAGATTTTACATACCTACAATTTTATTTCTATAAATACCCAACAGGTTCTTGTTTACTATTCGCTATATCAAATCCATGTGTATGAGAACCAAATTTTTGGCATCCGGTGGCAACCTCATGAAATTCATACTTTGGAATAATATTGTACTAGCGACCTACCCCGGCTTCGCACGGGTGGACATTTATTTCTTCATAGATGTGCACCCCCCTCCCCTGCGGTTTCGCCGTGCGAGTCGTGCGACACATATCGGCCGGCGGCCATCATTCATTTTAATAGCAATTATAATTTTAAATTCGTAATATCTTTTGAATGAATTGTCCGATTGAAATAAAATAAAAAGTTATTTATAGCTATTGAAACAATCTTGCTCAATAAATAGTTTATTTGGATAAGGATTAGTATTTGACGATAATATTATGATCAATAAACATAGGCTAATAATTTTAATTACTTTTATTCTATGGAAAAGTGGTTATAATGGCTAAAATATAAATGTTTGGTTTATACTATTGCGGACTTTTTTGTAGGCATTATTGAGTTCTACAACTTTTCTATAGAAGTCAACCATACATCTCTAACCATTTAGGCAGCGTTCGCGAGAATCGTTAACGTACGGCAGTTTTTTCGTCGACTTACTCCACAATTTTCACTACCACGAAAAATCCTATCTATTTTCCGGGATAAAATATAGCCTATACGGATTCGGAAGAATCCCTCTAAGTAATGGTAAAAGAAATTTTAAAATCGGTCCTGTAGTTTTTGAGCCTATTCAATACAAACATACAAAAATACAAAGGTTTCCTCTTTATAATATTAGTATAGATAAATAGACCTACTGACAGTTACGTAATATTTTATAATCAATTTAATAAATTATTAAATTATTAAAATAATTATACTCCGTGCGTAATGAACACTAGCTGTCTGCCGCTACTTCGTCTTCTTGTTTTAGTTTCATGAGTTTTTTAATTTTTGGGCAGAACTGTCATAATTTTTCTGTAATAAAAGTAGAAAATATACATTTTTTTCTAAAGCTTTATACCATTTGCGTCGCAATATTACTTGTATTCTTGTTGTTCCGTCGTGGTAAGTAATATACTTATGTTACGATTTCACGTTCGTAGTGCAATGAGTGGGATTCGAACCAGCAACTACAAGATCGCAAGTCCGAAGCCCTAGCTACCGCCGCTTCATTTTAAATTTTAATTAGGCCCCGTAACCCGGAAACCCTGAGATCAGCTATTAAAATACCTACCTATTGACGTCGGAGAGATAGTTCCATTAAAAAATAAGGAAAAATTAATTGCATGATGGAAGTTTTTTTTAATTTAAGTTTTTTAATAATTATTTTTAGCAAAAGTTAAAAAGAGGGCATAAAAGGTAAATAAAAGATAAAATAAAACCTTTTTTTAGAACTGGAACAAGGACTATTTATGTTATTTTCAGTGTCGGTTATTAGATATTAAAAAATATTAGACACGTATTTTTTACTTTTTCGAATAACGAATATTTATTTAAAAACAGCGAATTTAAGTAAAAGAATGGGGGCTCGCCACGTCTGTTGTGGCTACTATGGTCGCCAACTTATGACCTCACTCCTGAACTATAACGCGCCTTGGGGGTCAATCTTTAAGTCCAAACAAAACATAACGTGGCGTAACGCAGATTATAGTTCAAGAACCCCGGGTCGCCAAATCTTTTTTGCATTCTGAAAGTCACCGGGTAGTGTTAGTATATACGGTTAAGGCCATTTTTTGTTTTTTTTTTTACTTAAAAGTATGATAATATGTCAAAAGAGATAACGTCTCTCTTAGCCGTAGGGCCACGTAACAGCACGTAAACTGCTAAGTAAGTCCAAGCACGAGTGAAAAGTTGTTCACTTTTATGCACCTGATTACCTCATCGAATCTACGCACCCCTTTTAAATTAATCCAGTAAAATAGCGCTGATTACTCTATGTAACGCAAACTAAACTAAATTTAAACCATAGCTATCTTTTACTAACATAAAGCGTGAGAAAAGGACGGCAACAGATAAATTTTCGCCTTGAACATCACAGTGTTTTTAGAGCACACGTTTTTACTTTTCGCCAAATTTGTATGAGAATTTTGGTCGGAACTAAATTTGACAGTTCTATTTTGGGTCTGTCCTTTTCTAATTATGAACAAATGAAAAAGATACCGATGGACTTAAATTGATACGTGTTTAACAGAATCGTGGCCAATAAGTAATTAATATGACAGCAGGCGTACGTTTTAATTAAGATCGCAAACTAGTATGCGTAAGTCTTGAACTCGAGAACATGCTTTGGTTTTTTACTGATTATCTTATAATTATGGATGCTACGGCAGTACTGAGTGATAACTTTACCATTTATTTAACGAAATTAGTTCGATTATCTAAGCACTCGACTTTTACTTGAATTAAACGTTCCACGGCTGGGCAAAGGCCTCTTCCCTGATAGAGTAGGAATGAGCATTGATCACCACGCTTGCTCAGCGACAACAAATTCCTATTTTTTGGAATCTATTTTTCCTCACGATGTTTTCCTTCACCGTTTGACAATGATGTATTAGAATGATTAAGAAAGAACAAATAATTTTTAAAATTTGGTTTAGTGGTACTAGCCTGGTTTCGAACCTGCAACCATGTGCGATGCGAATCCTGTCATAAAACCGCTGGGCCATCACGACACTGGTGCTTATTTGAATTGATAGATAAGAATTTATTATGTTTTGAATTTTTTATTTAAAATTATGCTATAATTTGCAGGATTTGTAGGAGATGTAAAGTTGTTGCGAAGATAAAGACGTTTTTTTATTTAACGAGTAAATAATATTGAGAGGGAGAGATTGGCGGTGTGACCCTTGTTTTGATAGCCACAAACTAAAAATAATATTGATTTATCAAAAATAAAATGAAGCGAGGAACCAAATATCTCAAAATAACACTAAGCTATAGTGATTTTTTTGAGTACTTTACTTTTATTTCGATCGATAAGAATCACGAAATATCGAGTATCTTCAGAATAGACGCCAGCAAACAACTTTTTCAACACCAGACACGTATTGATTCTAGCTCATCCTACCATTAAAGTAATTCAATGGGATTTTTCTATTTTTTAATGTGAGTCTTCAATTTAACTTCAATA
>OX494446.1:60000-77500 GCA_950381575.1 Plusia festucae | reverse complement strand
ACAATCAATAAAATACAATTAAATAAAAACAGGTAAAGTAATAACAATAATAAAACACGTAACACGAAATAAAAACCTATCTAAAACTTATAAAATAAAATACGCTAACTGTCCACCCAGGGGCCCCAAATCTATTTAGCGATAACAGTGTTGCTCGCATATGTGTGGGGGAACTAGGTGTTACGTAATAACATAAGTAGGTAAGTCGGCACGCCCGGCGTCGCAAGAAGCCGCAGCGACGCGGGAGAATGACCCCTACTCCGTAGGGAATAGCGCTCAAAATCCCGGATCACGCGAAACTTCACGCGAAGACGAAAGCCCGGTACCTCAGGCTAGGCAAGGTAGCCTTCAACTGTTCACAGCCAGAGCCTAAATCTATTGGCAATTGAACAAATCTAAAATTTTAATGATATTATCAAAGTGAAGGGGGAGGGGAACGGACCCGCGGGGGGTGTTCCCGAGGGTCAAATCCAATAATTCTTCGTCACCTACGGTGACGAAGAATTCGCTGGACCCCTCGTATTTCCCGTAGGACTCACCGTTTACGAGATACCGGGTATGACGCAATAAATGTAAATAAAATATGGAAATTAACGGCTAATTTTGACAAATGAAAAGTTAAATATCTCGTAAACTACTGATTGTACTGAAATGAAACTTTACAGGAAATAGTTTTAGGCTACTAGCTCCCTAGATTAACAATCAAAAACGACGTGAGACAAACCCCTAATTAGCGTGTTAACGTAATAAAATTACGTAAACAGCAAAACAAACTTGTATTTGCGATTGGTTTGAATGCCGCGTGTCACTGAAACTACAATAACTAAGTGTCTATAGGTTGTAAAAATATGGTTGAGGTGTCAAAATGTAGGTCTTGAATTGGGCTATTGAAGACTGGTCACTGAACACCACCTTGCCACATAGCAAGTTGGTCAAACTGGGTCTTGAAGTTATGTTTATAAAAAATTTACCTGAATTGCTCAGTTTACGGTTAAATGGGTGAAGTTAGGTGTAAAGTCTGATCGGGGCTGTCTTGATAAACGTCTAGGTCACCTGCAGGCACCCCCAGACTGAGCCGCACTCCTCAGGTTCCGGAGAAAACCTCGATGTATGAGGACAGTTTTTCCTCAATATCTTCACGGATCCTGGGCCTAAGGAAGGCAGACTTGGTAGGCAGTTGGGGGGTTCCAAGGCGCGTCGATAGACACCAAAAACGTAGGGGGTGACCACTCAAAATTCCGAGCGCCAGCCAGAAAACTGTATTTTCGGCGGCGTCAGCGGGTTTTGAGGAGTTATAAGTCCAGAAGGCACGTCGTCACACACACAAACAACTATCAATCACTCGCGCGGCACAAAGACCTGTATTTTGGTACAAAATTGAGCGTTTTAGCGTAACTTTGCGATTTTTAACGATTTTAACACGGGAGCGAAGTGAAAAATGGTGTTCTCTCGAGCGCTCGAGTGCCGCGACTCGGTTAGGTTAGGTTAGGTTAGGTTAGGTTAGGTTAGGTTAGGTTAGGTTAGGTTAGGTTAGGTTAGGTTAGGTTAGGTTAGGTTAGGTTAGGTTAGGTTTTTTTTTTTTTTTTTTTTTTTCTATTAAGCTTAGCTCGAAAGGGAGGTAACACTAAGTATATGTCTGCGCACCCTTTCAGAGTTAATGGGATTTGGGGTGGTATGGAAGAGAATGGTGGGAGGGATGTTTGCGTTTGGGTATAGTTTAAATAGATACATAATAATATATATATATGTAAATGTAAATATATAAAATAAAACAAGTTGTTATCCACAAATGTAAAACATATGTGGCGGCGAAGTGTTTTGTAGTTTTTTTTTTGTATTTTTTAATTATTATACTTAATCGAAGACACGTTGTGATAAAAGTTGTGTTCAATTTACAACTTGAGCAAAAGACAAACTTAACAATAAAACTTAACAATAAAATGTACATTTACATTCAATATTACAAAGTAATCTAAGTGAGCGGATTGTATACACGTGTTTTTTTTTTTTTTTTTTAATTATTGTTTTTTTTTTTTTTTTTTTCGTTCGTTTTTTTTTTTTTTTTTTTTTTTTTTTATTCTTTTTGTATTTTCTTATATTTTTAAACATTTTGTGCATATTTTTCTTGCTTTTTTATAACTTTTTTTTTTTTTTTTTTATGCTCACTTTCCAGCAGGATACTTAAATCTAGGTCTTAGTTCTATAAATACAAAGACAACACGAGAGGATTGCTCAGAAACACACAAGTTGCAGTAGACATAAACAATACTGTCATGGCACATGAACTTAACTCTAATGAAAAAGAAAAATATAAGTCAGAGTAAGTTGTAAGTTATATAAGTATGTTTTATATTTTGATTTATCTTTTTGCATTTTTGACGCTTTTTTAAACAATTTCCTTATATTTTTCTTAATAAATAGCATATTTTTATACAGTTTTCAAAATTGTGTTAACATGTTCCAGTCAGTTACATTAAATCAGTAATGCAAACAAAAGAAAAATAAAAGTAAAAGTAAGTTTTAGATTGTTTAAGTATGTTTTATATTTTGATTTGTCTTTTTGCATTTTTAACGCTTTTTTAAACAATTTTCCTTATATTTTTCTTAATAAATAGCATATTTTTACCAATTTTTCGAAATAGTGTTAATGTGTTTCAATCAAATACATTAAATCAGTACTGCGAACATACCCTATAAAAAATATGTCGAAGATAAACATAAACATAAAATTTGCATGATAAATTATACCTATAGATAAGTGAGCTTTGTTAAATATACCGTATAGACATGACAACACTAAAGATAACTGTTTATCTTATCATATGTAGGTGATTGCTAGTTGCTAACTAAATGTAATTAATATGTGAGCTGTGAACGTGTTACATAAACTTGTAAATATGGCCGCTATACCTATATTGAAAACTATACATGATTTACTTTAAATACATAATTAATGCTAAATGTCTGCTTGTAATATGTCTTTGTACACGGTGACCCTACAACACTTATGCTGTGTCACAGTTATAATTGAGTGTCAGTTTTAAATGTAAAGTACGCAATAACAATAATGTAAACAAATTAATTTTTAAAACATAGTTCCATAGTAGGCACAATGCTCGACTACTCCGTTAGTGGGCCGTAATCTATTCTATTTCTAATATTGGTGATAAGAGAGGTCAATCGAGGGCAGTGAGTAGATGTTGCACTGTGTTGAGTGTTTGTGTTTTTATTGTGTTGTGTGTTATGTTGTGTGCAGTTATGACAGTTGGCGGCGGCGGTGTTGGTTTTGTCTGGGCAGTTTTTATATAGGTGTGTGGATGAGGAACAGTGTGAGCAGACTGTTTTGTCAGTTGTGCAGTGTTTCTTTGTGTGACCGAATTGAAGGCAGGAGTAACACTGCAAAAGAGGTATATACTCCTCTGCGTGTACCCGCTGGTGGTCGATATTTAGTTGGCGATTTTTTATTATTGTTCTCCATAGACGAGGTGCGACCATGAAAACAGCGTTGTATAATTTGTCACTCTTGTTTGCCCTTTTAAACCTAAATGCCAGGTCCCCCGGCTCGACCTCGACGCCAAAGTTGTTTTGGTTAATGATAACCTGCGTTAGCTCCTCGCAAGAAGTGTCGGCCGACACGCCCTTGAGAATGATCATAGGCCTAAGCCTTCGGCACGGCTCCGCCGTTATGGCGCACTCAGCCAGCTTGATCTTCTCAAGAGCGACGTCGCGGTGTTCTTCGCTATCGAACTCAACCCTTATCTTGTTATTCGAAACAAACTTAACATCCGCGGGAGAGAATTTTGTGTCTTTAAAAGACACCCCGGTTCTAAAAGCTAGTAGCGTGTCGCGTGGCCCAGCGACCGCATTCCTGGGCGAGACGATAAGAGCCGGTTTAGTGAGAGGGGCAGGGGAGGGCGCGGGCAGCGGGGCGCTCGCCCGAGCGGCGCCGGCAACTGTGGCGTAGCTCGGTCGACCCGAGGGGAGAGCGGGGCAAAGTGAACGAGACAATGTTGTTATCTCGGATTTGATCACCCCTTTCAAATCCGAGACAATGCCATCTTTGAGCTCGGTGAGAGACTGGTCAGAGGGAGAAGTCGCGATCTGAGATTCCATCCGAGTAGTGGCGGTCTGCCTACTAATAACCCCCACTTCGTTAAATATCTCTATTATTTTTAACTTACTATCGCGACTTACACTCCGACCCGTAGTAAGGAGTTTGCGCGCTTCATCAAGTTTTGCGTTTAAAAACTTAAAAAAGTCGAAGCGCGCAGGTCTATCCGCGGGCAGTATGTCTTCACCCAACATGTCGAGGTGCATACCTCCTTCGTCATCCGAGTCTAACTCGCTATACGAGCCAAACATTGCACCCGCCTACTATATTATAAAAGAAACTAAAATACAATCAATAAAAATACAATCAATAAAATAAAATCAATAACAAAAATACAATTGAATAAAACAGGTAAAATAATAACAATAATAAAACACGTAAAACAAAATCAAATAAACACCTATCTAAACTTATAACATAAAATACGCTAGCTGTCCACCCAGAGGCCCCAAATCTATTTAGAGATAAGAGTGTTGCTCGCATATGTGTGGGGGAACTAGGTGTTACGTAATAATAAAGTAAAGTAGGTAAGTCGGCACGCCCGGCGTCGCAAGAAGCCGCAGCGACACGGGATAATGACCCCTGCTCCGTAGGGAATAGCGCTCAAAATCCCGTATCACGCAAAACCTCACGCAAAGACGAGAGCCCGGTACCTCAGGCTAGACAAGGTAGCCTACAGCTGTTAACAGCCAGAGCCTAAATCCATTGGCAATTGAACAAATCTAAAATTTTATGATATTTATCAAAGTGAAGGGGGAGGGGAACGGACCCACGGGGGGTGTTCCCGAGGGTGAAATCCAATAATTCTTCGTCACCTACGGTGACGAAGAATTCGATGGACCCCTCGTATTTCCCGTAGGACTCACCGTTTGCGAGATACCGGGTATGACGCAATAAAATTATAACTAAACATGGAAAACAACGGCTAATTTTGACAAAAGAAAAGTTAAATATCTCGCAAGCTACTGATTGTAATGAAATGAAACTTTGCAGGAAATAGTTTTAGGCTACTAGCTCCCTAGATTAGCAATCAAAAACGACGTGCGATAATCCCTTAATAAGCGTATTTACGTAATAAAATTACGTAAACTGCAGAACAAAGTTGTATTTGCAGTTGGTTTAAATGCCGCGTGTCACTAAAACTGTAATAACTTAGTGTCTATTTACTTAAAAAATATGGTTGAGGTGTCAAAATGTAGGTCTTGAATTGGGCTATTGAAGACTGCTCACTGCATACCACCTTGCCACATAGCAAGTTGGTCAAACTGGGTCTTGAAGTTATGTTTACAAAAAATTTACCTGAATTGCTCGGTTTACGGTTAAATGGGTGAAGTTAAGTGTAAAGTCTGATCGGGGCTGTCTTGATAGACGTCTAGGTCACCTGCAGGCACCCCCAGACTGAGCCGCACTCTTCAGGTTCCGGAGAAAACCTCGATGTATGAGGACAGTTTTTCCTCGATATCTTCACGGATCCTGGGCCGAAGGAAGGCAGACTTGGTAGGCAGTTGGGGGGTCTCAAGGCGCGTCGATAGACACCAAAAACGTAGGGGGTGACCACTCAAAATTCCGAGCGCCAGCCAGAAAACTGTATTTTCGGCGGCGTCAGCGGGTTTTGAGGAGTTATAAGTCCAAAAGGCACGTCGTCACACACACAAACAACTATCAATCACTCGCGCGGCACAAAGACCTGTATTTTGGTACAAAATTGAGCGTTTTAGCGTAACTTTGCGATTTTAAACGATTTTAACACGGGAGCGAAGCGAAAAACGGTGTTCTCTCGAGCGCTCGAGTGCCGCGACTGGTTAGGTTAGGTTAGGTTAGGTTAGGTTAGGTTAGGTTAGGTTAGGTTAGGTTAGGTTAGGTTAGGTTAGGTTTTTTTTTTTTTTTTTTTTTTTTTTTTTTTTTTTTTTTTTTTTTTTTTTTTTTTTTTTTTTTTTTTTTTTTTTTACGGACTAAACCTCTAACGTAATTAGAGCCTATTTTAATGCTAATTCTCTTTGTCATTCCAGTTCTATCATTTGTGCCTCTCGTACTTTCATTCCGCATCCTATTTCTTTCTATCATTCATCACCTTTTATTCTTTTTGGGTGGGATTCCCATTTGATAAACTATGCTATTCTGCTAATTGTATTGTTATATGCTATTCTGTTAACTTATGTAGGGGTAATGATGACACTTGTTACAACTTTATTTCTATTTACAATTTATATCTTATAATCTAAACTTATTTAATACTTGTCTTATTCTATTACTTTATTTATATGATTGTGCTGTTAAACTAGTTACTTATATGCTACTTAATTATTACATTTTTGCTTATCTTCCTATGTTTACAATAATATAAATTACAATATATTTTGAAACATAGTAGTTTCATCTTGTTTTATTCCTTTTTATTACAATTTCTGCTATAGTTACGCAGTAGCTTAATAGTATTTGACGTTTTTTGCCATTCATAACATTTTTTATGTTTTCCCTTGTTAGCCGTTCCTCTAGCTGCTGCTCTAAATCATATCTGTGTGTGCCGAATGCAGGGCAATCTAAAATGATGTGTGGGAGACTCTCCGACACATCGGGTTCGCAGGTGCACGATGGACTCTCCTTACACTTGAAACGATGCAAGTATTCGGAGAATCCACCGTGCCCCGTCAGAACCTGCGTTAGTACCCCTGCCGGTCTTACCTTTCGTACAATACGGAATGCCGCTATGGCATCGGGAAGGAACATTTTCGTCACCGAGGCCGTCTCGCCCGACACATATCTCCGATTCCATTCATCGAGCGATTCCATGCGAATACGTCTTCTGATGAATGAAATCGGACACTTGTCGTAGTCCGGCTTCCTCCGCGACGACAATGCTGCCTCCTTAGCCAGCTCATCCGCGCGCTCATTCCCCGGCAGGCCGGCGTGGGCCTTGACCCAGAACAAGGACACATCTTTGCCCTGGGCCAATGCCAGAGCCAGGTTTTTTCGCGTCTGCACTGCCAGGGGATGGAGAGAGCCATGGCCTGCAAGCGTCTGCAATGCGGACATTGAGTCACTGTACAAGCCATAACTCGTCTCAGCGCGATTGAGGATAAGATCCGAAGCCCTGCAGATGGCCAAGAGCTCCGCCTGGTACACCGTGCAGTACGCGGCGAGGCTAAGCTTGAGGTTGCGGGTCTCAGCAACACTGTCCCATATGGACAATGCAGCCCCGACCTTCCCCTCAATCTTGCTGCCGTCGGTGAAGATTCGCACCGTCTGCACGTTCCTGCTATCAACTAGCTGTAGGTCGGCCAGGCATTCGAACTCCAGAGCCATCCACTTGGCCGGATGAGGAGCTTCCGCAAACCGTACCATACTTTCAATCTCCCTGTCTCCCGGCACAAACTGGGATGACCCTCTCCTGGCTTCATACAAGGCGGCTGCCTCTTGTATGCGCAGATCTAGAGGAAGTATCCCAGCAAGTACCAGTGCTGAGTTTAGGGAGACTGTACGGTAGGATTTGCAGAGCTTCTGCGCGAATCCCCGTTGGAGTGAGCTCAGCTTCTTCCGTATCCCCAGCTTCTTCGTAGCTGGGGCCCAGGCTCCGGCTGCGTACGTAACTATGGGCTCGATAGTGGCGGTATATATTATCTTAACGACCTCCCGGTTCAGACCCCAGTCGACCTTGGCCGCTCTAGCTAGCTGTTTATAGACTGTTGTGGCTTTGTGACAGATGTTTTTTATATGCTCATTAAAAGTCAACTTGTGGTCGATCGTGAGTCCCAGCACTTTCATCTGCTTGACTGTTTGGATGTTTACTCCTCCCATGCTCAGAGCTGGCGTGTCGTGTTTTAATTTGTTCGTGACGACCATTGCCGTCGTTTTATGTGGTGCAAATTTTAGTTTATTTTTGACCCCCCAACTCTGAGCGCGGGCTAGAGCCGCATTTGCTCTTATTGCGACATCCAGCGCTGTGTCACCGTCCACTACCAGGATCACGTCGTCGGCGAACGCTTGAATGAAATGTTCTCGTTCCAGTTCGTGGAGCAGCGGGTCCAGAAGAATATTCCAAAGTATTGGACCACCGATCGACCCTTGGACACAGCCTTTGTTTGTTTCTCTTGTGCATTCTGCCCCGGCATATCTAACCCTAACTTTTCTGCAGTCGAGGTAACTGTCCAGTAGCCTTCTTATGTTTACCGGGCACTTTTCCTCAGCCAGTCTGACTTTTATAGCCGGCCACCATGCGCTGTCGAAGGCGCCCTCTATATCCAATGACACCAAGACAATTAGCTTCTTCAGCCTCAACTTGTCCTGTACGTGTTTGATTAGCGTATAGAGGGCGTCCTCGGTGCTCTTCTGGGGCATAAAGCCGTACTGGCGAGTACTAATCCTCGGCACTAGCTGCCATTTAATCCGTGCTACCGTCATCCTCTCCAGGACCTTTCCCAAGACTGGCAGGAGACCTATCGGTCTATACGACTTGGGGCTCGTGTAGTCGTCCTTGCCCGGTTTCCTGAGGACCACCACCGTTGCCTCCTTCCAGATGTCCGGGAAGTGTGCCAGTTCTAGGCACTTGTTATACAGGGCAAGGAAAGCGTCCAGGTCCTGGAGAATCGCTCGACTGCATATATCGGATGTAAATCCGTCCTGACCGGGAGCTTTTTTGGGATTGAAACCTTCCACGGCTACTCTCAGCTCCAATGGTGTAAATGGTGGGTCATGATGCTCATCATGTTGCCACTCATTTACCCGTTTTGCGGATTCTCTGATGAGCCTGTGGTATGCGTTGTCCTCTTCCGCTGTGTCCTTTGGATAGAATGTATCCGCGAGTAGGGCTGCCGACTTTCGTGGGTTCAAGAATGCACCGTCTTTAGATAGGGTCGTGTCTTCTTGTCTCCTGGTGGTCCTATTTATGACTCGGTAAATCCCTTCCCAAACTCCCTCCTTGTCTTGCTTCCCACAGAAGTCCTTCCAGCTATTGATTTGGGCTTTCTTGGCTTTGCACTCATAGTCTTCTTTCGCTTTCAGGTACTCGTCGACGACCGTCGCCCGCCGGACCGGTGCAGCGTTGCGGATGCGGTTCTTCCGCCTTGCGACCTCCTTCTTCAGGACTGCGAGCTCCTCGGACCACCATGGGATGGTAAGTTTCCTTTTGTTATTTATTTTAGGAATGGAGGCCTCACACGCCTTCCTGATTATTTCCTGGTATTTAGTAACGGTGTTTTCCAGGTCGTGTATGTTTCCGATCCCATTTATGTCATCCATATTAAGGTGGTAACTAGTTTTAAGTTCACGAAGTTTTTCATCAAAGGAGGTCCATTTGGCTTTTTTGGTGTTAAATATCCGGGTTGTTCGGTCAATTTTAAAGCCTTTCTCCCTTGTTAGTTTTATTGTGAATTTAATTGTATTATGGTCCGAGGACGTTGCTCCTGTGTCGACCCGCCAGCTGTCAATCCAGTCAAATAGGTCGAGCGAACATGCCGTGACGTCCACGTGGCTCTTGTACGACACGCCTCCTCTGACAGTGTCAAATGTAGGCGTGTTGCCAGTATTCAGTACCTGAAGCTCTAACTCTTCCAGGGTCCCGGACATATCTTCTCCCCTGTGGTCTTCTATGGTGCTTCCCCACCAGGTGCTCTTGGCGTTGGTATCGCCTCCTATCAGCAGTTTTCCAGTTCCCAATGCCAACTTGATGTTGGACAGTTGATCCAAGTATGGCCCCAATGGTTGGTCTGGCTCGAAGTAAAAAGAGACTACTGCGATTTCCCAGGCTTTGGTCCGGATCCTCACCACGCAGATGTTATTTGTGGTAAGTTCTGGGTAGGGGATAACGTCTAAGTTATCGTCGAAGACGGCAATGGCCGCCTTAACCCTCCCGCTTCCTTCACGCTCGCACTGGTAGATTCGCACACCTCGATAGCTCTTCATACTCCTGGCTCCTCCCACGTAGGGTTCCTGGATCAATGCCCATGCGGTTGACCGCTCACTGGCCTCTAAGAAGAGTTCGGTGGTTGCCAGTTCCTTTCTTTGTAGGTTGGCTTGGGCTACTGCGTATCCTCTGGTTGGTGTGCCTGCCCTGTTGTTGTTGCCCTCAGCGTTAACAATACGTTACTCTGGAACGCGCTATAGCGTCCCATTTCTGTCTCACTGGGCAGCTGTTGCTAAAGGCGTTGTGGTTCACTTCAGTGAACTTTGCCTGTGCGCAGTTTGTACAGGTCGGAGCTGCTCCAGCAAGGCGCAACTCGCATTGCCCGCTCATATGTGGTCCCCCACAGTGGCTGCATTTTTCGACGCTTTCGAGGCAAAGTTTTCTTCCGTGCCCGTACCCCAGGCACAGTGAGCACTGAATTAGCGGCGACTGGTCTTCTACTGGTACCTTTTGAAGGTCCACATGTGCCGCTTTCTTTGCAACCATCCGTTTCCATATCTGCGGGGAGACCCTGAGGACAACATGGCTGGTATGTGGGTTCCTAGATCTCTTCTTGTATTGGATTAGCATCTTGCTTTCATCCTCTTTGAGCCCGGTGAATATGTCGCCGTTCTGATTTTTGACGGCTTTGAGTATGTCCTCATCTGTGTGGTAGTTCATGACACCTTTCAGGACTACCAATGGGTCTTTATTTTTAATATATTCTACCTGCAGCTCGCCTACCTTGTCCAGTCTTTCTCTCAATTTATCCCTTTGGCTTTCTGTTCTGCACCCGAGGACTATCTTTCGGTCTTTTGCCTTTCGGACTCTGTCCACGGTTACCCAGCCGTCTTTGGCATTGACCGCCTCCCTTATCTGCCCCAGTATATGTTCGCCCGTGTCTGTCTCGTTCTTTGACGTGACGATGATTGAATGCAGCGCTGTTTTTTGAGGGGCGTCCTTCGTGGGGAGTCTGCTGGCTGCTACTTCAGCATACGTATTGGTCTGGACTTTTAGTTCCCCAATACTTTGCTGGCTCTCACGTAGTGCCTCTTGCAACCTCTCCATCTCCTCTGCATGCTCCTTAAGGTTTTGGGAGTGTTCCTCTAGCGCTTTCCTTAGCTGTTCCGACTCTGGGTTCGTTCTGGCAGCTAGTACATCCACAGTCGATTTTTCCGGGCTCTTCTTTTTTCCCAGTGTCGTGGGTCTTAGGGTGGGGGTAGATCGTCCTTTGTCCAATTCCGCTTCTTTGACCACTTTGAAGAGCCTATCCGCCTGTTCCATTACCTCCTCCTTTATCTCCTTCTTGAGGTTTTTAGCTTTGCCCAGAGAGCCTTTAAGGTTTGCGAGGATGGATCTTGCTTCCATGACTCTGTTTTTGGTGATAGGTGGACTCGTCACCTCAAACGATATGCTCTTGGCTGTTTTAGTTGGTGCTTTTGGAACCTCCTTGTTGACAGGGCTATCTTTTCTGGCTGTCTTTCCCGCTTCCCACTCTCCCACGCTGCGTCTCACACTTTGTGAGGGTGCCAATGGGGATGAGGTTGGGGTGGGTGCCTTAGTTAGTTTTTCGGGTGTCAAATTGCCCGAAAAGTCGCCCTGTTGGCTCTCCGCTGCTTTCTTAAGTGGTGTGCGGATTCCGAACATAATGCCGGTTTAGGTTAGGTTAGGTTAGGTTAGGTTAGGTTAGGTTAGGTTAGGTTAGGTTAGGTTAGGTTAGGTTAGGTTAGGTTAGGTTAGGTTAGGTTAGGTTAGGTTAGGTTAGGTTAGGTTAGGTTAGGTTAGGTTAGGTTAGGTTAGGTTAGGTTAGGTTAGGTTAGGTTAGGTTAGGTTAGGTTAGGTTAGGTTAGGTTAGGTTAGGTTAGGTTAGGTTAGGTTAGGTTAGGTTAGGTTAGGTTAGGTTAGGTTAGGTTAGGTTTTTTTTTTTTTTTTTTTTTTCTTTAATTTGTCTCTCGCCACTCTCTGACTTGATCAGAGCCGTTTCATATCGTTTGTTTGTTGCAGGTGTGTCGTCGTCAGTGTCCGAGGGAAGTCACCAGGTATTGTTGTTTCCTGTTTATTTATTAATGCTGTCTATTGTTTTATGTGTTTACGTTTATATAAATGTGTGTATTTATGTGTATTGTGTGTGTGTGTGTATTATATAGTTTAGATATATATATATATTCCTTCTCATTTCCATTCCCATGAAAGGTACATGTAGTAAAAACTACATGCTTTTCATCCATCTTCATGATTTTACTTTGCTTCCATTTTTTTTTTTTTTTTTTTTTTTTTTTTTTTTTTTTTTTTTTTTTTTATATGATTAGTCACTTATTCCTCTCTATAACTCTGGCGACGACACTCCTGCCAAAGTTAACAAACGCGTTGCGGGTCTTTTTGTTGCTCATGACTGCTGCTAGGGTTCCCTCCTCCACTTTTACATCCAGCAGCTGTTCCAGATCGTGGCGAGGCACGGCAAACTCAGGACACTCGGTCAAGATGTGCAGGACCGTTTCTGAATTTGCCGGATCACAGACACACGATGGGTTCTCCTTACACTTGAATCTGGTCAGGTATTCGGAGAACCCACCGTGTCCCGTCAATAATTGGGCCATAATAGTGTCCATTTTCAGGCTTTTGGTCACTCTGTAGGCTTCAATAGCGTCGGGGAAGAAGACTTTTGTTGTCCCGGCAGTTGCCCCTGATTTATACCTCCGGTTCCATTCGTCAAGGGACCCCTTGCGGATTTGTCCCCTGACGAATGAGACCGGGCACTTGTTGTAGTCAGGGGCCTTTTTCAGATGGAGGGCGGCTTCTTTGGCCAACTCATCTGCACGTTCGTTGCCCGCAAGGCCTGCGTGGGCCTTTATCCAGTATAAAGCAATTGTTTTACCCTGGGCAAAGCCCAGTCGCAGGTTCCTGCGGGCCTCGACCGCGAGAGAGTGCTGGGAGCCATTGTTAACAACTGATTCCAGGGCAGACCTGGAATCACTATAAATTCCGAAGCTCTGCTGTGGGCATCTTGCGATAGCGGTCGTAGCCCTACATATGGCCAACAGTTCGGCCTGATAGACCGTGCAGTGCGATGGCAGCTTTAATTTGGTTGTCCTAGTTTCGTGTGCGTTGTTCCAGTAGGACAACGCAGCGCCGACTTTGTCCTCTATTTTACTGCCATCGGTGAAGATCCTCAAGTCGTGATCGCTGTGACGAGTTACTTCCTCTTGGTCTATCAGGCTAATGAACTCGTGGCTCATATGCGTTGCGGGATGACCGTTCTCGCAGAAGCCCGCCCTCCGCTCGATCTCCCTGTCAGCTATCTCCGGTCTGGGTACTCCCCTCTTAATCTCGTAGAGCGCTACGGCTTCCTTTACTCTAATGTCGAGTGGGAGCATCCCAGCCAGAAGCAGCGCTGCGTTCAAGGAGACCGTCCGGTGGGCCTTGCAGAGCTTCTGGGCGAATCCTCGCTGGATGGCATTCAGCTGTTTCTGAACCCCCAGCTTTGAAACGGCCGGCGCCCAGGCGCTAGCCGCGTACATAATTATTGGCTCAATGACTGCGCTATATATGGTCCTTATAACCTCCGGGTGGAGGCCCCAACTGACTTTTGCCGCCCTCGACAGCTGCCTGTAAATGTTCACGGCTTTTGAGCACGTGTTTGCTATATGTTTATTAAACGTCAGGCAGCTGTCGATGGTAAGGCCCAGTATTTTAATGTCCTTTGACAGGCCAATACCGACCCCGCCCATGGTCAGGTGTGGGTCATCGTACTTTAATTTCCTGGTTATAACCATGGCCTTGGTTTTTTGAGGCGCAAACTTCAGTTTATTTCTGATGCCCCACTCCCGAACATAGGCAAGCGCGGCGTTGGCCTGCCTTTGCACCTGTAGTGCCTCATCCCCGTCTATGATAAGGACCACATCGTCCGCGAACGCCTGGCAATAATCGCCTCTCTCCTCCAGTCCCTTAAGAAGCGGGTCGAGGAGGAGGTTCCAGAGGATGGGACCTCCTATGGAACCTTGGACACACCCCTTGTTCGTGCTTATGGAGTGTGCCTCCCCGCTGTACCTAATTTCCACTTTTCTGTTACGGAGGTAGCTGTCTATTACCCTACGTAGATTGCCGGGACATGCCTCTTCTGCAAGCCTCGCCCTTATCGCAGGCCACCAGGCGTTATCGAAGGCTCCCTCTATGTCCAACGAGATCATGACCATGAGTTTCTTTTCTCTCAGTTTTTTCCTGACATGTCCCATCAGGTCATAGAGGGAGTCCTCGGTACTCTTCTGCGGCATAAATCCATATTGCCTGGAACTTATGTTGGGGAGGATGTGCCATTTGATTCTTCCGACCAGTACCTTTTCGTAGATCTTCCCCAGGACTGGGAGAAGACCTATTGGCCGGTAAGATTTGGCTGAAGAGTAGTCCTCTTTACCCGGTTTTCTTAAGGCAACCACTGTCGCCTTTTTCCAGAGCTCTGGGAAGTAACCCAGCTGGAGGCATTTGTTGATAATGGACAGGTAGGTGTCCGGCTCCCGAGATATGACTTGGGCGCATATATCCGCTGTGAAGCCGTCCGCGCCCGGAGCTTTTTTGGGGTTAAAGCTTCCCACAGCCATCCTCACTTCCTGGATTGTAAAGGGGGGATCATGGTTATCATGACTCCCAGCGTTTACTTGGTCCGCCAGTCTTCGGATGGCTTGGTGTTCTGCATTTTCCCCAATCGCCTCGTCCTCTCGGTAAAAGGTTTCGGCAAGGAGTTTGACGGATTCCTTGGGATTTAAATATTTCCCGTTGTTTTTCAAGGGCACGTCCTCCTGCCTCTTTGCCGTCCTACCTATCACTCTATATATCCCTTCCCAGAGCCCCTCCTTGTCCTGTTTCCCACAGAATTCCTTCCAGCTCTTTGTTTGTGCTTGTTTTGCCCCAGATTCATAATCTTTTTTCTTTTTCAGGTACTGCTCAACCACGGCCCGTTTCCTGACCGGCGCGGCGCAGCGGATTCTTCTCTTCCAGGTGAGTACTTCTTTTTTCAGGGTTGCCATCTCCTCGGACCACCACGGTAAGGTGAGTTTTTGCGTGTTTTTTATTGCGGGTATGTGTTCTGTGCATGCGGAGTGAATAATGTCTGTGTATTTTTGTATTGTGTTTTCAAGTTGTTCAGTGTTTGTGATTGTGTGAACTTCCGTTGGGCTGATTCCTTCCTGTAGTAATTGACCCAGTTTCTCACGAAACTGGGTCCAATTTGCCTTCCTGGTGTTGAATCGCCTTGTGGTGCGTTGTGTGGTGTTAAACTCACTCCTCTTCAGCCTTATGTTGAAGATTATTGCGTTATGATCCGAGTTGGTGACACCCCGATCGACTCTCCACCCGTGTACCAGATTGAGAATCTCCGGTGCGCACGCTGTAACATCGACGTGGCTCGAGTACAACCTTCCCCCTCTCACAACTTCGAATGTTGGGGTTTTACCGGTGTTCAGTACCTGCAAGTTCATCTGATCTAGGGTGCTGGCTAGGCTGTCCCCCCTGCTATCTGATTTAGCACTTCCCCACCAAATGCTTTTTGCATTCGCGTCCCCCCCCACTATGACGTTTTTGTGTGTCTGCGGATTCAAATTGTTAAGTTGACCCAGGTATGGCTCTATTGGATGGTTTGGCTCAAAGTACAGGGAGGCCAGAGTGATCTCCCAGGCTTTAGTTCGGATCCTTACAACCACAATGTTATTGGTTGTAAGTTCCGGGCACTGTGTTACGGCGATGGTGCTGTCAAAAACGGCTATTGCCGCTTTGACTGTGCCCTCTCCGGGTGTAGCGTTCTGGAAGATCCTGACTCCCCTGTACGAGCCCACTTCGTTTTTACCTCCAACATATGGCTCCTGGATCAAGGCTACCGCGATTTTTTTGTTTGTGGCCTCCTGCATGAGCTCCTCTGTGGCCAGCTTCATCCTTTGCAGGTTTGCTTGCAAGAATGTGTAGTCTTTTAGCGGGGGGGTTCGTTTCTGCAGGTGTTGTGCTGGGGTGCCCTTAGCAATACGCGACAGTAGATCTCGCAATTGCGTCCCATCGCGTTCTTACGGGGCACCTTACACTAAATGTGTCGTGGTCCGCGTCCTCTATCTTTGCCGCAATACAATTGCGGCATCTAGGCGGTCTCCCGGCCAGGCGAGATGGGCAATTGGCTCTTAGGTGCCCACGGTCACCGCAGTGCGAGCATTTGTCCTCCTCTTCCGTGCACAGTCTCTTTCCGTGGCCAAAGCCAAGGCACCTGCTGCATTGAATTAGTGGGCTCTGATCGCACACAATTACCCTCTGTAGGTCTACGTGTGCACGACCGGCCCCAATCAGGCGCTGCCACACTGGTGGAGAAACCTGCACGACAACATGATTTTCGAGGGCGTTTCTTGCTCGCCTGCGGTACCTTACCACGACCCTAACTGCCTCTGGTTCTAATCCTTCTAGAAGGTGCGAGTTCTGGACTTTGATCGCCTTGATGATGTCATCATCCGTGTTGTATTTCATCACGTCTAACAACACCACCAAGGGATCCTTATTGATCGCATCCTCGATTCTGAGACCAGAGGAAGAGTCTCCCAAACGGCTTTTGACCGCTTGGAGTTCCTTAAGGTTGTGGCAGCCCACGACAACCTTCTGATCCCTAGCCTTCCTGACTCTATCGACGCGAATGCGGGTTTCCTTCGCGTCCACTGCTGCCCTGATCTTCTCCACGACTGTATTGCTCGTGTCTATGGCGTCAGTGGAGGAAACAATAATTGAGTGCATCGGCTGGGGTGCTTCTGCCGCCACGTTCGCGTAGGTTCTCGGGCCCATGTGAGCCGGCATACCTTGGTGCTTTGGGGGAAGACTAGCTTTTTCTAGCTTTTTTATTCTTTCTGTGAGCGTGCGTGTATAGAGCGCACACTCAACTAGCCTTTCCTTAGTCTCCCCCATCGCTTCCATAAGGCCGTTTACAACGGCCTGACCCAGACCCCGAGCCCCCTGCTCGGGATCCTGGCCAGGCCGCTGCTCACTGGGTTTGGCCGCTCCACGTTCCTCTTTGCTGTTGGGGTTGCTCATCACAAGGGTGGCTAGGATGCTCACTACTTGGAGCATATCCCCAAGGCTTTTCTCCACTTGTGCCTTAATCTCTTTTTTCAGGTTACCTGATTTTTTCATTTCCTCACGTGCATCTCGGTGGCTAGCTTTGGCTCGGTTCAGGAGTGCTTCGGCCCTCTCTGCCGGGCTTGCCATCGAGGGAGGATTTCTAGTTACCGGGTAAGTAACCTTTTTATTTTTGTTTGGAGTATCTCCGTCTTCCGCGGCGCGATCACTGCCAGTTCTGGCATCGGTCGCGGCGCAGGGAGACGGAGAGAGATCAAGTATCACTGGTACTGGCCTTTTCTTTTTTCTTTCTTGCAGACGAGCCCGTCCCTCCGCCACCGCGGTGCCGGGAGGAGCGTGAACTTGCGCTTCCACCTCGCCTGACTCTACGTCTGCACCGCTGCTGAGGGGGGATAACGAGTCGACCTGCGGAGGAG
>OX494446.1:52500-55000 GCA_950381575.1 Plusia festucae | reverse complement strand
CGAAGACACGTTGTGATTAAAGTTGTGTTCAATTTACAACTTGGGCAAAAGACAAACTTAACAATAAAACTTAACAATAAAATGTACATTTACATTCAATATTACAAAGTAATCTAAGTGAGCGGATTGTATACACGTGTTTTTTTTTTTTTTTTTTATTATTATGATTTTTTTTTTTTTTTTTTTTCGTTTTTTTTTTTTTTTTATTCTTTTTGTATTTTCTTATATTTTTTAAACAATTTGTGCATATTTTTCTTGCTTTTTTATATATAATTTTTTTTTTTTTAAATGCTCACTTTACAGCAGGATACTTAAATCTAGGTCTTAGTTCTATAAATACAAAGACAACACGAGAGGATTGCTCAGAAACACACAAGTTGCAGTAGACATAAACAATACTGTCATGACACATGAACTTAACTCTAATGAAAAAGAAAAATATAAGTCAGAGTAAGTTGTAAGTTATTTAAGTATGTTTTATATTTTGATTTATCTTTTTGCGTTTTTTGACGCTTTTTTAAACAATTTCCTTATATTTTTCTTAATAAATAGCATATTTTTATACAGTTTTCAAAATTGTGTTAACATGTTCCAGTCAGTTACATTAAATCAGTACTGCAAACAAAAGAAAAATAAAAGTAAAAGTAAGTTGTAGATTGTTTAAGTATGTTTTATATTTTGATTTGTCTTTTTGCATTTTTAACGCTTTTTTAAACAATTTTCCTTATAATTTTCTTAATAAATAGCATATTTTTACCAATTTTTCGAAATAGTGTTAATTTGTTTCAATCAAATACATTAAATCAGTACTGCGAACATAACCTATAAAAAAATATGTCGAAGATAAACATAAACATAAAATTTGCATGATCAATTATACCTATAGATAAATGAGCTTTGTTAAATATACCGTATAGACATGACAACACTAAAGATAACTGTTTATCTTATCATATGTAGGTGATTGCTAGTTGCTAACTAAATGTAATTAATATGTGAGCTGTGAAGGTGTTACATAAACTTGTAAATATGGCCGCTATACCTATATTGAAAACTATACATTATTTACTTTAAATACATAATTAATGCTAAATGTCTGCTTGTAATATGTCTTTGTACACGGTGACCCTACAACACTTATGCTGTGTTACAGTTATAATTGAGTGTCAGTTTTAAATGTAAAGTACGCAATAACAATAATGTAAACAAATTAATTTTTTAAAACATAGTTTCATAGTAGGCACAATGCTTGACTACTCCGTTAGTGGGCCGTAATCTATTCTATTTCTAATATTGGTGATAAGAGAGGTCAATCGAGGGCAGTGAGTAGATGTTGCACTGTGTTGAGTGTTTGTGTTTTTGTTGTGTTGTGTGTTATGTTGTGTGCAGTTATGACAGTTGGCGGCGGCGGTGTTGGTTTTGTCTGGGCAGTTTTTATATAGGTGTGTGGATGAGGAACAGTGTGAACAAACTGTTTTATCAGTTGTACAGTGTTTTTTGGTGTGCCCGAATTGAAGGCAAGAGTAACACTGCAAAAGAGGTATATACTCCTCTGCGTGAACCCGTTGGTGGTCGATGTTTAATTGACGATTTTTGATTATGGTTCTCCACAGACGTGGAGCGACTAAGAATACCGCGTTATATAATTTGTCGCTCTTATTGGCTCTTTTAAACCTAAACGTTAGGTCCCCCGGCTCAACTTCGACGCCAAAGTCATTTTGGTTGACGATGACCTGCGTCAACTCCTCGCAAAGAGTGTCAGCCGACACGCCCTTGAGAATAATCATAGGCCTAAGCCTTCGGCACGGCTCCGCCGTTATGGCGCACTCAGCCAGCTTGATTTTCTCAAGAGCGACGTCGCGTTGTTCCTCGCTATCGAATTCGACCCTAATTTTATTATTAGATACGAACTTAACGTCCGCGGGAGAGAATTTTGTGTCTTTAAAAGACACCCCGGATCTAAAAACTTGTAGCGTGTCGCGCGGCCCGGCGACCGCATTCCTAGGTGAGACGATAAGGGCCGGTTTAGTGCGAGGGGCCGGAGAGGGTGGAGGCGGCGGAGCGCTCGCCCGCGCGGCGCCGGCAACGGTGGCGTAGCTCGGTCGGGCCGAGGGGAGAGCGGGGCAAAGTGAACGAGACAATGTTGTTATCTCGGACTTGATCACCCCTTTCAAATCCGAGACAATGCCATCTTTGAGCTCGGTGAGAGACTGGTCAGAGGGAGAAGTCGCGATCTGAGATTCCATCCGAGTAGAGGCGGTCTGCCTACTGATAACCCCCACTTCGTTAAATATCTCTATTATTTTTAACTTACTATCGCGACTTACACTTCGACCCGTAGTAAGGAGTTTGCGCGCTTCATCAAGTTTTGCGTTTAAAAACTTAAAAAAGTCGAAGCGCGCAGGTCTATCCGCGGGCAGTATGTCTTCACCCAACATGTCGAGGTGCATACCTCCTTCGTCATCCGAGTCTAACTCGCTATACGAGCCAAACATTGTAC
>OX494446.1:45000-47500 GCA_950381575.1 Plusia festucae | reverse complement strand
GCCGACACGCCCTTGAGAATAATCATAGGCCTAAGCCTTCGGCACGGCTCCGCCGTTATGGCGCACTCAGCCAGCTTGATTTTCTCAAGAGCAACGTCGCGTTGTTCCTCGCTATCAAATTCGACCCTAATTTTATTATTTGATACGAACTTAACGTCCGCGGGAGAGAATTTTGTGTCTTTAAAAGACACCCCGGTTCTAAAGACTTGTAGCGTGTCGCGCGGCCCAGCGACCGCATTCCTGGGCGAGACGATAAGAGCAGGTTTAGTGCGAGGGGCCGGGGAGGGCGCGGGCGGCGGGGCGCTCGCCCGAGCGGCGCCGGCAACGGTGGCGTAGCTCGGTCGAGCCGAGGGGAGAGCGGGGCAGAGTGATTGAGACAATGTTGTTATCTCGGATTTGATTACCCCTTTCAAATCCGAGACAATACTTTCTTTAAGCTCGGTGAGGGACTGAGTAGATGGGGAGGTCGCGGCCTGAGGTTCGTTCCGAGTACCGGCGGTCTGCCTACTAATGACTCCTACCTCATTAAAAATCTCAATGATCTTGAGTTTACTGTCGCGACTTACACTCCTACCCGTGGTTAGGAGTTTACGAGCTTCGTCTAGTTTCGCGCTTAAGAACTTAAAGAAATCGAAACGCGTAGGTTTGTCCGCGGGCAGTATGTCCACACCTAACATTGTAAGGTTCATACCTCCTTCATCGTCCGAGTCCAAATCACTGTGCGAGTCGAACATCGTACCCGCCTACTATATTATAAAAGAAACTAAAATACAATCAATAAAAATACAATCAATAAAAAAAAAACAATTGAATAAAATAGGTAAAATAATAACAATAATAAAACACGTAAAACAAAATAAAAACCTATCTAAAACTTATAAAATAAAGTACGCTAACTGTCCACCCAGAGGCCCCAAATCTATTTAGCGATAAGAATGTTGCTCGCATATGTGTGGGGGAACTAGGTGTTACGTAATAAAGTTAAGTAGGTAAGTCGGCACGCCCGGCGTCGCAAGAAGCCGCAGCGACGCGGGAGAATGACCCCTACACCTTAGGGAATAGCGATCAAAATCCCGGATCACGCGAAACCTCACGCAAAGACGAGAGCCCGGTACCTCAGGCTAGGCAAGGTAGCCTTCAACTGTCTACAGCCAGAGCCTAAATCTATTGGCAATTGAACAAATCTAAAATTTTTAATGATATTCATCAAAGTGAAGGGTGAGGGGAACAGACCCACGGGGGGTGTTCCCGAGGGTCAAATCCAATAATTCTTCGTCACCTACGGTGACGAAGAATTCGCTGGACCCCTCGTATTTCCCGTAGGACTCACCGTTTACGAGATACCGGGTATGACGCAATAAATGTAAATAAAATATGGAAATTAACGGCTAATTTTGACAAATGAAAAGTTAAATATCTCGTAAACTACTGATTGTACTGAAATGAAACTTTACAGGAAATAGTTTTAGGCTACTAGCTCCCTAGATTAACAATCAAAAACGACGTGAGACAAACCCCTAATTAGCGTGTTAACGTAATAAAATTACGTAAACTGCAAAACAAACTTGTATTTGCGATTGGTTTGAATACCGCGTGTCACTGAAACTACAATAACTAAGTGTCTATAGGCTGTAAAAATATGGTTGAGGTGTCAAAATGTAGGTCTTGAATTGGGCTATTGAAGACTGCTCACTGCATACCACCTTGCCACATAGCAAGTTGGTCAAACTGGGTCTTGAAGTGATGTTTACAAAAAATTTACCTGAATTGCTCGGTTTACGGTTAAATGGGTGAAGTTAGGTGTAAAGTCTGATCGGGGCTGTCTTGATAGACGTCTAGGTCACCTGCAGGCACCCCCAGACTGAGCCGCACTCCTCAGGTTCCGGAGAAAACCTCGATGTATGAGGACGGTTTTTCCTCAATATCTTCACGGATCCTGGGCCTAAGGAAGGCAGACTTGGTAGGCAGTTGGGGGGTTCTAAGGCGCGTCGATAGACACCAAAAACGTAGGGGGTGACCACTCAAAATTCCGAGCGCCAGCCAGAAAACTGTATTTTCGGCGGCGTCAGCGGGTTTTGAGGAGTTATAAGTCCAGAAGGCACGTCGTCACACACACAAACAACTATCAATCACTCGCGCGGCACAAAGACCTGTATTTTGGTACAAAATTGAGCGTTTTAGCGTAACTTTGCGATTTTAAACGATTTTAACACGGGAGCGAAGCGAAAAACGGTGTTCTCTCGAGCGCTCGAGTGCCGCGACTGGTTAGGTTAGGTTAGGTTAGGTTAGGTTAGGTTAGGTTAGGTTAGGTTAGGTTAGGTTAGGTTAGGTTAGGTTAGGTTAGGTTAGGTTAGGTTAGGTTAGGTTAGGTTAGGTTAGGTTAGGTTAGGTTAGGTTAGGTTAGGTTAGGTTAGGTTAGGTTAGGTTAGGTTAGGTTAGGTTAGGTTAGGTTAGGTTAGGTTAGGTTAGGTTAGGTTAGGTTAGGTTAGGTTAGGTTAGG
>OX494446.1:12500-37500 GCA_950381575.1 Plusia festucae | reverse complement strand
GATAATCATCGCTTTTGTTTTGTGTGGTGCGAAACTAAGCTTATTCACGACCCCCCAGTCCCGCACCAAGGCTAAGGTTTCGTTCGCCCGCAGCGAGACTTCGAGGGCTGTCTCCCCGGAAAAAACCAACACTACGTCGTCCGCAAAGGCTTGGCAGAATTCCCCTCTGTTCTGCAACATTTTCAGAAGTGGGTCCAGTAACACATTCCAGAACATGGGCCCCCCTATCGAGCCCTGAACACATCCTTTCCCAGTTCTAGCTGTGTGTTCAGCTCCCGCATATCGCACCGATACTGTACGGTTGCTGAGGTAGCTGTCTACTACTCTCCTGAGGTTTTTGGGGCACCCTGTTTTTGCCAGCTGACATCGTATGGCAGGCCACCATGCACTGTCGAAGGCCCCCTCTATGTCCAGTGACACCATGACCATGAGCTTCTTCTCTTTTAATTTTTGTCTTATCTGAGTCATCAGGTCATAGAGGGAGTCCTCGGTTCCGCGCTGCGGTGTAAAGCCATACTGTCTCTCGCTCTGTTGGCTTATAGTGTGCCACCGTATTCTCCTCATGAGCATTTTTTCGAAAATTTTGCCCAGCACCGGGAGTAGTCCTATTGGCCTATATGACTTCGGAGTCGTGTAGTTGTCCTTCCCGGGCTTTGGCAGAATTACCACCACAGCTTCCTTCCAGGGCGTGGGGAAGTGTGATAGTTCTAGGCATTTGTTCACTATTTGCAAGAAGATTTCTGGATGGTGCATGATTGCTGCTCTGCAAATGTCCGCGGTCAGGCCGTCCACCCCGGGAGCCTTTTTTGGGTTAAAGCTGTTTGCGGCCCATTTAAGTTCTTCCGTTGTGAATGGAGGATCTGTTGGTTCATCAACTTCCCTCTCATTCACTCTTTCGGCATTCTGTCTTACCTCTTTATGGTCCGCAGTATCCTCTTCTTGTCTGTCCTCGGGGTAGAAAGTCTCCGCTAGGGCTCTTGCAGAGTCCGCTCCCTCCAGAGTCCTGCCGCCCAGGACCAATGGGATTTCTTCTTGTCTGGTTGTCGTCCTGCCTATCACCCGGTATATGCTGTCCCACATACTTTCCCTTTCTTGCTTCGTACAAAAACTCTTCCAGCTCTCAGTTTTTGTGTTGTTAATGAGCTGAGCATATTCAGTTTTGGCTTGGAGGTACTCTTGCAGCACCGTTTCTCGTCTCACCGGTGCGGCATTTGCTAGACGCCTTTTCAACTTTTTCACTTCTGCTTTTTTGTGTGTCAGTTCTTCCGTCCACCAAGGCAGGCCCTTTCTTTTTCGTCCAGTAATTTTGGGTAGGTACTCTTCGCAGGTTTCTATTAGGGTGTTTGTGTACATGCTGATCATGTTATCCACCTCTTCCGTAGTTTTGATTTTTTGTATTTTACCGCTTTTTATTTCTTCCCTTTCCCAAATTTGGCTTAGTTTTTCTTGGTACTCGACCCAGTTTGCGTTTTTTGTTTTATATTTCCTGGTAGTTCTTTTAATGTCTATTCCCAATGATCTCTGTAGTGTTATTTCAAATTGGACTGCCTTGTGGTCGGATACTGTTAGCTCAGCGTTAAGTCTCCAGTTTACTACCTTATCTAGCAAATCTGTTGTGCATGCGGTGATGTCCACGCAGCTTGTGTACCTTTTGCCTCCCCTGTAGTAGTCGTATGTGGGATCAGTGCCCCGGTTTAGGATATGCAGTCCGAACTCGTCCAGTGCTGCTCCCAGACTCTGTCCCCTTCTGTTTGTGTCCACACTTCCCCACCAGATGTTCCAGGCGTTTACATCACCTCCCAGTATCGTGTTTTTGCCTTTAGCCGATTCTACGATCTTTTGTATTTGGTCAATATCGGTCTCAATATCTCCATCTCCTTCCAGATACACCGATATGACTATGATCTCCCATGCCTTCGTTCTAAGTTTGGCTACCGCTATGTTTTCTGTTGTGAGTGTCGGGTATTGGGTAAGATCGATCGTATCGTCGAATAAGATGATGGCGGACTTCACTGTTTTCTCCATGTTTCGTGCTTGGATGACCCGGGTGCCTTGATGAACCTTAAGACTTCGGGTTGCACCAGTGTATGGTTCTTGCACCAAAGCGAACGCTACTTTTTGTCTAATAGCCTCCATTACTAGCTCTTCTGTAGCTTGGCTGCTTCTCTGGAGGTTCGCTTGTATTGCACGATACTGGGTGGGGCCCATGTCTGTGTTGTGTACATTATTAATTGCGGTGCCCTTAGCAGTAAGCCACGGTTGACCGGGCTAAGGCATCCCATTTCTTTTTAATTGGACAGGATCCATCAAACGCGTTGTGCTCGGAGTTGCTGTATTTAGCCCGTTCGCAATTTCTGCACTTCGGCGGTATTCCGGCTATGAAATCTTGGCACTCGTTTTTAAGGTGGGGTCCGCCACAGTGACTACACAGATCCGCCGGGTCAGTGCAGTATCGCTTACTATGACCATAGCCTAGGCAGCGACTGCACTGAACCAGCGGTGTCTGGTCCTCTATTTTCACCGGTTGCAGATCTATTTGCACCATCTTTTTTGCCACTGCTCTTTGCCAGATCGCTGGTGAGACGCTAACGACCGCGTGGCAGGTGTGGGGGTTCCGGGCTCGCCTCCTGTACCTAAAATCCACCCTGTCTTCAGCTTTGTCGAGACCGTGGAAGAGGTCTTTGTTCTGGTTTCTCAGGGCCTTCAAGATGTCTTCGTCCGTGTGCATCTTGAGCACTCCCCGTAGAACCAGAAGTGGGTCCCGGTTCTTTACCTCCTCCACCGTTAGTGGGTCTTTTGCTGATTTCAGTTTGGCCGTCAGTTTGTCTCTTTCTGCCTTCGAGCTAACTCCGATCACAACTTTCCTGTCCCTGGCTTTCCTGACATTTCGGACCTCGATCCAACCCTCCTTAGCGTCTACTGCGTCTCTTATTTTTTCGAGAACCTTTTCTCCAGAGTCCTGGTCATCGTTTGAGGTGACTATTACCGAGTGGAGCGTCTCCCTTCCTCTTTGTGAGATCCCGCTCTGAACCGCCGTATTTGCGGTAACACTCGCGTAAGTCATAGTGGTGGTCACTTTCTCCAAGAGCTCTTTTTGCTTTTGCATTTCAGTTTTGAGTTCGGCCATCATTATGTTGTTCTCCCGAAGCAGCTTCACATGCTCTCCAATTTGGGGAGACTGTGGAGCCACCTCGGAGGCCTCTCCTGATGTGTCCGACGCCAATTGATGTGTTGGGCCTCCCTGTTCCCCTTGGGCTACTGGCTGACCTTTAAGCTCCACCTCAATACTTTTTATTAGCAGGAAGAGTTTCGTGAGAGCTGATAGAACTTCCTCCTTTATTTCTCTCTTCAGGTTCCCAGCTTTGTTGAGGTGTAGCTTAGCCCGTGCTATGCACTCTCTGGCCTCAATGACTTTATTTTTGGTCTGTCGTGGGGGTTGGGGTTGGGTTCCAGTTGCTGTTTGTGGGGGGGTTCTCGCATTTTGCATTGAGGACTGCTTACTTAAGGGACTGGAGTTGGTGCCTGCCCTAACGGCCTCCCAGTCGTCTATTCTGTCTCCAATGCTGCGCCTCCCTGTAGCTCCTAGCTCCGGTTTCTTGGGCGAGGGTTTTGTACCCTTTTGTGGGGGGGTCCTAATGCCGGGAAACATCTCTGCCGGTGGTACGCGTCAATATTCAAAATAGAACTTATATTATAAGTGTGTATAAAATGTAAAATGGTGTATAACTTAACCTATTGCAGCAACACTAAACAGTTGCTACAGAAGAATAACGAAATAAAGTTAAAAAAAATTTTAAAAATGGATCTAAAAGTGAAACAAAGAATTTTTTGCCAGTATCTATATCATATACTACTAAAAGTGTATATGGAGACAAAAAACAAAATAAATTTTTATAAAAAACAATAAAAAAAAATTTTATAAAAAATTTTTAGAAAAAATTTTGGTTTTAACAGTCCTATCCTGTAGCCCTCCCGGAGACCTCCCCAAAGACCCCAAGCACCACCAATCTATCTCAAATAGTTCCGGAGATATTTGGGTTCAAAGAATCCAGACAATGTCCGCGCACCCTAGGTCTAATTTTAAAAGTTGTATATCTCCGGAACCACGGGCCGGATTTGGGCGCGCTTGGGCTCGTTGGATTGGCCCCGTCCAGCACTTGGAGGTGGCTATGTCGGATTTCCTGAAAATTTCAGGTTTCTGAAATCTAACAATTTACAGCCTAGACTGCTAATTAGGTCCTAACTGTATGTCCCAAGAAAACCCCGGTCTTCTAGGACGCCTGGTTCAGGAGCTATGTGCCGTCAAAAATGGGTTTGACAGTTCTACAACTGTCAAACGTGACTTTCAAAAGGCTGTAACTCCGTCTCCTGGAGTCGTAGACTACCGGTGTTTGGGCTTTTCCTGGTCAGCTTGACCAGGGCTGTCAGGTTATGAAGCTTTCAGGGTCCTGAAAAATTTCAGCCTGAAAAGGCCTGAAATGTAGGAAAGCTAAAAGAGAATGTCTCCCCGAGGTCCCCAGAACAAACCCCAGATCTCTACGGCCACCGAGTCGGGAGCCACAGGCGTTTGAAGTTTGCCAAGATGGCCGCCGAGCTGTCAAAAACTGTTTTAAAACAGTTGTAGCTCCTCAACCGTTTGTCGCAGAGATGTCGGGTTTCCACTAGGGGTCCTGGCTTGATTTACTCCACAAGATCTAACTATTTTCAGGCCTGAAAATTTTCAGTCCCTGAAAACTCCTGAAATTTTGCAAGTGTAATCCTTGCAGGCTGTCGCATACAACATCGAAAGTCCGAGAGCTCTGTGTCCACAAACGGCCGAGTTATTCAGGTCCAAAGTTTTCAGACTTTCAAAAAGTGAAAGTCTAGATGTCTATCTCGGCCGTTTTTGAAGCTACAAAGCTGGTCCTTGGGCTTAGTCCTATCGAAATACCTAATTTAAGCCCCCCCAAAGTGAAAAATTTGAATATTTTTAATTATTTCTATATATATTTACAAAAAATACAAAAAATTCGATATCTTTTTTGTTTTCAAAGTTAAAAATTTGGAAAAAATTGTAAAAATAGTGTAATTACCAGGACTTTAACGACAGTAATTAAAAATTAAAAAATTTGAAAATCTATAAAACAAAATTTTAAAAGTTTCAAAAAAGTCTTAAATTACTAATATTTATACTAATTAAGTAACTAAAAATTTCTTTCTGCTTACTGGGGGCTTCCTCTGGTTAGCGCGCAGCAGGCGGCAGCAAAAATGCAGGTCTCGTTGATTCCGTTTAGGAGATATAAGGCACCAAAGTTTGACTATTTATATGTCAATATCTCCTAAACTGGTCTTCCTAAAAATCGGGTCAAAGCTGTTTCTGTCTTCTTAGGCAGAGGCCTTAACGCCTCCAAAGTTTCAGCACTCTAGGTGCGGGGTTTCAGTGACCTCGTGTCATTTAGAGGTTAAGAAAATTTTCTTAAAAGTCAATTTGCGGCTTTTCCTTAACTCCGATTTTCGGTCGCGGGGTGTCGAAAGATGCGCCTTATTGCGCACCAGAAGGTGGTGATTTTTGTTGGTAGGTGAACACTCAACTTTTGAAGAAATTTCACTTTTTGTGATTTTCACTTACACAAAACACACGTGTTTTATTGGTTTTTCACTTTCAGTGGTTTTTCCCGATATTCCCGGATTTAACAATTTATCACACAGGATGCGCGGCACTTAGACAAAACTTTTGACGTATGACTCGACCTCGTACGTTGCGAAAAAACCAGTTTTCGGAATTTTTAAAAGTGGAGCGAAGCACTTTTAGAACCGTTTCGGACCGCAATTGGACTCAGACTGGGTTAGGTTAGGTTAGGTTAGGTTAGGTTAGGTTAGGTTAGGTTAGGTTAGGTTAGGTTAGGTTAGGTTAGGTTAGGTTAGGTTAGGTTAGGTTAGGTTAGGTTAGGTTAGGTTAGGTTAGGTTAGGTTAGGTTAGGTTAGGTTAGGTTAGGTTAGGTTAGGTTAGGTTAGGTTAGGTTAGGTTAGGTTAGGTTAGGTTAGGTTAGGTTAGGTTAGGTTAGGTTAGGTTAGGTTAGGTTAGGTTAGGTTAGGTTAGGTTAGGTTAGGTTAGGTTAGGTTAGGTTAGGTTAGGTTAGGTTAGGTTAGGTTAGGTTAGGTTAGGTTAGGTTAGGTTAGGTTAGGTTAGGTTAGGTTAGGTTAGGTTAGGTTAGGTTAGGTTAGGTTAGGTTAGGTTAGGTTAGGTTAGGTTAGGTTAGGTTAGGTTAGGTTAGGTTAGGTTAGGTTAGGTTAGGTTAGGTTAGGTTAGGTTAGGTTAGGTTAGGTTAGGTTAGGTTAGGTTAGGTTAGGTTAGGTTAGGTTAGGTTAGGTTAGGTTAGGTTAGGTTAGGTTAGGTTAGGTTAGGTTAGGTTAGGTTAGGTTAGGTTAGGTTAGGTTAGGTTAGGTTAGGTTAGGTTAGGTTAGGTTAGGTTAGGTTAGGTTAGGTTAGGTTAGGTTAGGTTAGGTTAGGTTAGGTTAGGTTAGGTTAGGTTAGGTTAGGTTAGGTTAGGTTAGGTTAGGTTAGGTTAGGTTAGGTTAGGTTAGGTTAGGTTAGGTTAGGTTAGGTTAGGTTAGGTTAGGTTAGGTTAGGTTAGGTTAGGTTAGGTTAGGTTAGGTTAGGTTAGGTTAGGTTAGGTTAGGTTAGGTTAGGTTAGGTTAGGTTAGGTTAGGTTAGGTTAGGTTAGGTTAGGTTAGGTTAGGTTAGGTTAGGTTAGGTTAGGTTAGGTTAGGTTAGGTTAGGTTAGGTTAGGTTAGGTTAGGTTAGGTTAGGTTAGGTTAGGTTAGGTTAGGTTAGGTTAGGTTAGGTTAGGTTAGGTTAGGTTAGGTTAGGTTAGGTTAGGTTAGGTTAGGTTAGGTTAGGTTAGGTTAGGTTAGGTTAGGTTAGGTTAGGTTAGGTTAGGTTAGGTTAGGTTAGGTTAGGTTAGGTTAGGTTAGGTTAGGTTAGGTTAGGTTAGGTTAGGTTAGGTTAGGTTAGGTTAGGTTAGGTTAGGTTAGGTTAGGTTAGGTTAGGTTAGGTTAGGTTAGGTTAGGTTAGGTTAGGTTAGGTTAGGTTAGGTTAGGTTAGGTTAGGTTAGGTTAGGTTAGGTTAGGTTAGGTTAGGTTAGGTTAGGTTAGGTTAGGTTAGGTTAGGTTAGGTTAGGTTAGGTTAGGTTAGGTTAGGTTAGGTTAGGTTAGGTTAGGTTAGGTTAGGTTAGGTTAGGTTAGGTTAGGTTAGGTTAGGTTAGGTTAGGTTAGGTTAGGTTAGGTTAGGTTAGGTTAGGTTAGGTTAGGTTAGGTTAGGTTAGGTTAGGTTAGGTTAGGTTAGGTTAGGTTAGGTTAGGTTAGGTTAGGTTAGGTTAGGTTAGGTTAGGTTAGGTTAGGTTAGGTTAGGTTAGGTTAGGTTAGGTTAGGTTAGGTTAGGTTAGGTTAGGTTAGGTTAGGTTAGGTTAGGTTAGGTTAGGTTAGGTTAGGTTAGGTTAGGTTAGGTTAGGTTAGGTTAGGTTAGGTTAGGTTAGGTTAGGTTAGGTTAGGTTAGGTTAGGTTAGGTTAGGTTAGGTTAGGTTAGGTTAGGTTAGGTTAGGTTAGGTTAGGTTAGGTTAGGTTAGGTTAGGTTAGGTTAGGTTAGGTTAGGTTAGGTTAGGTTAGGTTAGGTTAGGTTAGGTTAGGTTAGGTTAGGTTAGGTTAGGTTAGGTTAGGTTAGGTTAGGTTAGGTTAGGTTAGGTTAGGTTAGGTTAGGTTAGGTTAGGTTAGGTTAGGTTAGGTTAGGTTAGGTTAGGTTAGGTTAGGTTAGGTTAGGTTAGGTTAGGTTAGGTTAGGTTAGGTTAGGTTAGGTTAGGTTAGGTTAGGTTAGGTTAGGTTAGGTTAGGTTAGGTTAGGTTAGGTTAGGTTAGGTTAGGTTAGGTTAGGTTAGGTTAGGTTAGGTTAGGTTAGGTTAGGTTAGGTTAGGTTAGGTTAGGTTAGGTTAGGTTAGGTTAGGTTAGGTTAGGTTAGGTTAGGTTAGGTTAGGTTAGGTTAGGTTAGGTTAGGTTAGGTTAGGTTAGGTTAGGTTAGGTTAGGTTAGGTTAGGTTAGGTTAGGTTAGGTTAGGTTAGGTTAGGTTAGGTTAGGTTAGGTTAGGTTAGGTTAGGTTAGGTTAGGTTAGGTTAGGTTAGGTTAGGTTAGGTTAGGTTAGGTTAGGTTAGGTTAGGTTAGGTTAGGTTAGGTTAGGTTAGGTTAGGTTAGGTTAGGTTAGGTTAGGTTAGGTTAGGTTAGGTTAGGTTAGGTTAGGTTAGGTTAGGTTAGGTTAGGTTAGGTTAGGTTAGGTTAGGTTAGGTTAGGTTAGGTTAGGTTAGGTTAGGTTAGGTTAGGTTAGGTTAGGTTAGGTTAGGTTAGGTTAGGTTAGGTTAGGTTAGGTTAGGTTAGGTTAGGTTAGGTTAGGTTAGGTTAGGTTAGGTTAGGTTAGGTTAGGTTAGGTTAGGTTAGGTTAGGTTAGGTTAGGTTAGGTTAGGTTAGGTTAGGTTAGGTTAGGTTAGGTTAGGTTAGGTTAGGTTAGGTTAGGTTAGGTTAGGTTAGGTTAGGTTAGGTTAGGTTAGGTTAGGTTAGGTTAGGTTAGGTTAGGTTAGGTTAGGTTAGGTTAGGTTAGGTTAGGTTAGGTTAGGTTAGGTTAGGTTAGGTTAGGTTAGGTTAGGTTAGGTTAGGTTAGGTTAGGTTAGGTTAGGTTAGGTTAGGTTAGGTTAGGTTAGGTTAGGTTAGGTTAGGTTAGGTTAGGTTAGGTTAGGTTAGGTTAGGTTAGGTTAGGTTAGGTTAGGTTAGGTTAGGTTAGGTTAGGTTAGGTTAGGTTAGGTTAGGTTAGGTTAGGTTAGGTTAGGTTAGGTTAGGTTAGGTTAGGTTAGGTTAGGTTAGGTTAGGTTAGGTTAGGTTAGGTTAGGTTAGGTTAGGTTAGGTTAGGTTAGGTTAGGTTAGGTTAGGTTAGGTTAGGTTAGGTTAGGTTAGGTTAGGTTAGGTTAGGTTAGGTTAGGTTAGGTTAGGTTAGGTTAGGTTAGGTTAGGTTAGGTTAGGTTAGGTTAGGTTAGGTTAGGTTAGGTTAGGTTAGGTTAGGTTAGGTTAGGTTAGGTTAGGTTAGGTTAGGTTAGGTTAGGTTAGGTTAGGTTAGGTTAGGTTAGGTTAGGTTAGGTTAGGTTAGGTTAGGTTAGGTTAGGTTAGGTTAGGTTAGGTTAGGTTAGGTTAGGTTAGGTTAGGTTAGGTTAGGTTAGGTTAGGTTAGGTTAGGTTAGGTTAGGTTAGGTTAGGTTAGGTTAGGTTAGGTTAGGTTAGGTTAGGTTAGGTTAGGTTAGGTTAGGTTAGGTTAGGTTAGGTTAGGTTAGGTTAGGTTAGGTTAGGTTAGGTTAGGTTAGGTTAGGTTAGGTTAGGTTAGGTTAGGTTAGGTTAGGTTAGGTTAGGTTAGGTTAGGTTAGGTTAGGTTAGGTTAGGTTAGGTTAGGTTAGGTTAGGTTAGGTTAGGTTAGGTTAGGTTAGGTTAGGTTAGGTTAGGTTAGGTTAGGTTAGGTTAGGTTAGGTTAGGTTAGGTTAGGTTAGGTTAGGTTAGGTTAGGTTAGGTTAGGTTAGGTTAGGTTAGGTTAGGTTAGGTTAGGTTAGGTTAGGTTAGGTTAGGTTAGGTTAGGTTAGGTTAGGTTAGGTTAGGTTAGGTTAGGTTAGGTTAGGTTAGGTTAGGTTAGGTTAGGTTAGGTTAGGTTAGGTTAGGTTAGGTTAGGTTAGGTTAGGTTAGGTTAGGTTAGGTTAGGTTAGGTTAGGTTAGGTTAGGTTAGGTTAGGTTAGGTTAGGTTAGGTTAGGTTAGGTTAGGTTAGGTTAGGTTAGGTTAGGTTAGGTTAGGTTAGGTTAGGTTAGGTTAGGTTAGGTTAGGTTAGGTTAGGTTAGGTTAGGTTAGGTTAGGTTAGGTTAGGTTAGGTTAGGTTAGGTTAGGTTAGGTTAGGTTAGGTTAGGTTAGGTTAGGTTAGGTTAGGTTAGGTTAGGTTAGGTTAGGTTAGGTTAGGTTAGGTTAGGTTAGGTTAGGTTAGGTTAGGTTAGGTTAGGTTAGGTTAGGTTAGGTTAGGTTAGGTTAGGTTAGGTTAGGTTAGGTTAGGTTAGGTTAGGTTAGGTTAGGTTAGGTTAGGTTAGGTTAGGTTAGGTTAGGTTAGGTTAGGTTAGGTTAGGTTAGGTTAGGTTAGGTTAGGTTAGGTTAGGTTAGGTTAGGTTAGGTTAGGTTAGGTTAGGTTAGGTTAGGTTAGGTTAGGTTAGGTTAGGTTAGGTTAGGTTAGGTTAGGTTAGGTTAGGTTAGGTTAGGTTAGGTTAGGTTAGGTTAGGTTAGGTTAGGTTAGGTTAGGTTAGGTTAGGTTAGGTTAGGTTAGGTTAGGTTAGGTTAGGTTAGGTTAGGTTAGGTTAGGTTAGGTTAGGTTAGGTTAGGTTAGGTTAGGTTAGGTTAGGTTAGGTTAGGTTAGGTTAGGTTAGGTTAGGTTAGGTTAGGTTAGGTTAGGTTAGGTTAGGTTAGGTTAGGTTAGGTTAGGTTAGGTTAGGTTAGGTTAGGTTAGGTTAGGTTAGGTTAGGTTAGGTTAGGTTAGGTTAGGTTAGGTTAGGTTAGGTTAGGTTAGGTTAGGTTAGGTTAGGTTAGGTTAGGTTAGGTTAGGTTAGGTTAGGTTAGGTTAGGTTAGGTTAGGTTAGGTTAGGTTAGGTTAGGTTAGGTTAGGTTAGGTTAGGTTAGGTTAGGTTAGGTTAGGTTAGGTTAGGTTAGGTTAGGTTAGGTTAGGTTAGGTTAGGTTAGGTTAGGTTAGGTTAGGTTAGGTTAGGTTAGGTTAGGTTAGGTTAGGTTAGGTTAGGTTAGGTTAGGTTAGGTTAGGTTAGGTTAGGTTAGGTTAGGTTAGGTTAGGTTAGGTTAGGTTAGGTTAGGTTAGGTTAGGTTAGGTTAGGTTAGGTTAGGTTAGGTTAGGTTAGGTTAGGTTAGGTTAGGTTAGGTTAGGTTAGGTTAGGTTAGGTTAGGTTAGGTTAGGTTAGGTTAGGTTAGGTTAGGTTAGGTTAGGTTAGGTTAGGTTAGGTTAGGTTAGGTTAGGTTAGGTTAGGTTAGGTTAGGTTAGGTTAGGTTAGGTTAGGTTAGGTTAGGTTAGGTTAGGTTAGGTTAGGTTAGGTTAGGTTAGGTTAGGTTAGGTTAGGTTAGGTTAGGTTAGGTTAGGTTAGGTTAGGTTAGGTTAGGTTAGGTTAGGTTAGGTTAGGTTAGGTTAGGTTAGGTTAGGTTAGGTTAGGTTAGGTTAGGTTAGGTTAGGTTAGGTTAGGTTAGGTTAGGTTAGGTTAGGTTAGGTTAGGTTAGGTTAGGTTAGGTTAGGTTAGGTTAGGTTAGGTTAGGTTAGGTTAGGTTAGGTTAGGTTAGGTTAGGTTAGGTTAGGTTAGGTTAGGTTAGGTTAGGTTAGGTTAGGTTAGGTTAGGTTAGGTTAGGTTAGGTTAGGTTAGGTTAGGTTAGGTTAGGTTAGGTTAGGTTAGGTTAGGTTAGGTTAGGTTAGGTTAGGTTAGGTTAGGTTAGGTTAGGTTAGGTTAGGTTAGGTTAGGTTAGGTTAGGTTAGGTTAGGTTAGGTTAGGTTAGGTTAGGTTAGGTTAGGTTAGGTTAGGTTAGGTTAGGTTAGGTTAGGTTAGGTTAGGTTAGGTTAGGTTAGGTTAGGTTAGGTTAGGTTAGGTTAGGTTAGGTTAGGTTAGGTTAGGTTAGGTTAGGTTAGGTTAGGTTAGGTTAGGTTAGGTTAGGTTAGGTTAGGTTAGGTTAGGTTAGGTTAGGTTAGGTTAGGTTAGGTTAGGTTAGGTTAGGTTAGGTTAGGTTAGGTTAGGTTAGGTTAGGTTAGGTTAGGTTAGGTTAGGTTAGGTTAGGTTAGGTTAGGTTAGGTTAGGTTAGGTTAGGTTAGGTTAGGTTAGGTTAGGTTAGGTTAGGTTAGGTTAGGTTAGGTTAGGTTAGGTTAGGTTAGGTTAGGTTAGGTTAGGTTAGGTTAGGTTAGGTTAGGTTAGGTTAGGTTAGGTTAGGTTAGGTTAGGTTAGGTTAGGTTAGGTTAGGTTAGGTTAGGTTAGGTTAGGTTAGGTTAGGTTAGGTTAGGTTAGGTTAGGTTAGGTTAGGTTAGGTTAGGTTAGGTTAGGTTAGGTTAGGTTAGGTTAGGTTAGGTTAGGTTAGGTTAGGTTAGGTTAGGTTAGGTTAGGTTAGGTTAGGTTAGGTTAGGTTAGGTTAGGTTAGGTTAGGTTAGGTTAGGTTAGGTTAGGTTAGGTTAGGTTAGGTTAGGTTAGGTTAGGTTAGGTTAGGTTAGGTTAGGTTAGGTTAGGTTAGGTTAGGTTAGGTTAGGTTAGGTTAGGTTAGGTTAGGTTAGGTTAGGTTAGGTTAGGTTAGGTTAGGTTAGGTTAGGTTAGGTTAGGTTAGGTTAGGTTAGGTTAGGTTAGGTTAGGTTAGGTTAGGTTAGGTTAGGTTAGGTTAGGTTAGGTTAGGTTAGGTTAGGTTAGGTTAGGTTAGGTTAGGTTAGGTTAGGTTAGGTTAGGTTAGGTTAGGTTAGGTTAGGTTAGGTTAGGTTAGGTTAGGTTAGGTTAGGTTAGGTTAGGTTAGGTTAGGTTAGGTTAGGTTAGGTTAGGTTAGGTTAGGTTAGGTTAGGTTAGGTTAGGTTAGGTTAGGTTAGGTTAGGTTAGGTTAGGTTAGGTTAGGTTAGGTTAGGTTAGGTTAGGTTAGGTTAGGTTAGGTTAGGTTAGGTTAGGTTAGGTTAGGTTAGGTTAGGTTAGGTTAGGTTAGGTTAGGTTAGGTTAGGTTAGGTTAGGTTAGGTTAGGTTAGGTTAGGTTAGGTTAGGTTAGGTTAGGTTAGGTTAGGTTAGGTTAGGTTAGGTTAGGTTAGGTTAGGTTAGGTTAGGTTAGGTTAGGTTAGGTTAGGTTAGGTTAGGTTAGGTTAGGTTAGGTTAGGTTAGGTTAGGTTAGGTTAGGTTAGGTTAGGTTAGGTTAGGTTAGGTTAGGTTAGGTTAGGTTAGGTTAGGTTAGGTTAGGTTAGGTTAGGTTAGGTTAGGTTAGGTTAGGTTAGGTTAGGTTAGGTTAGGTTAGGTTAGGTTAGGTTAGGTTAGGTTAGGTTAGGTTAGGTTAGGTTAGGTTAGGTTAGGTTAGGTTAGGTTAGGTTAGGTTAGGTTAGGTTAGGTTAGGTTAGGTTAGGTTAGGTTAGGTTAGGTTAGGTTAGGTTAGGTTAGGTTAGGTTAGGTTAGGTTAGGTTAGGTTAGGTTAGGTTAGGTTAGGTTAGGTTAGGTTAGGTTAGGTTAGGTTAGGTTAGGTTAGGTTAGGTTAGGTTAGGTTAGGTTAGGTTAGGTTAGGTTAGGTTAGGTTAGGTTAGGTTAGGTTAGGTTAGGTTAGGTTAGGTTAGGTTAGGTTAGGTTAGGTTAGGTTAGGTTAGGTTAGGTTAGGTTAGGTTAGGTTAGGTTAGGTTAGGTTAGGTTAGGTTAGGTTAGGTTAGGTTAGGTTAGGTTAGGTTAGGTTAGGTTAGGTTAGGTTAGGTTAGGTTAGGTTAGGTTAGGTTAGGTTAGGTTAGGTTAGGTTAGGTTAGGTTAGGTTAGGTTAGGTTAGGTTAGGTTAGGTTAGGTTAGGTTAGGTTAGGTTAGGTTAGGTTAGGTTAGGTTAGGTTAGGTTAGGTTAGGTTAGGTTAGGTTAGGTTAGGTTAGGTTAGGTTAGGTTAGGTTAGGTTAGGTTAGGTTAGGTTAGGTTAGGTTAGGTTAGGTTAGGTTAGGTTAGGTTAGGTTAGGTTAGGTTAGGTTAGGTTAGGTTAGGTTAGGTTAGGTTAGGTTAGGTTAGGTTAGGTTAGGTTAGGTTAGGTTAGGTTAGGTTAGGTTAGGTTAGGTTAGGTTAGGTTAGGTTAGGTTAGGTTAGGTTAGGTTAGGTTAGGTTAGGTTAGGTTAGGTTAGGTTAGGTTAGGTTAGGTTAGGTTAGGTTAGGTTAGGTTAGGTTAGGTTAGGTTAGGTTAGGTTAGGTTAGGTTAGGTTAGGTTAGGTTAGGTTAGGTTAGGTTAGGTTAGGTTAGGTTAGGTTAGGTTAGGTTAGGTTAGGTTAGGTTAGGTTAGGTTAGGTTAGGTTAGGTTAGGTTAGGTTAGGTTAGGTTAGGTTAGGTTAGGTTAGGTTAGGTTAGGTTAGGTTAGGTTAGGTTAGGTTAGGTTAGGTTAGGTTAGGTTAGGTTAGGTTAGGTTAGGTTAGGTTAGGTTAGGTTAGGTTAGGTTAGGTTAGGTTAGGTTAGGTTAGGTTAGGTTAGGTTAGGTTAGGTTAGGTTAGGTTAGGTTAGGTTAGGTTAGGTTAGGTTAGGTTAGGTTAGGTTAGGTTAGGTTAGGTTAGGTTAGGTTAGGTTAGGTTAGGTTAGGTTAGGTTAGGTTAGGTTAGGTTAGGTTAGGTTAGGTTAGGTTAGGTTAGGTTAGGTTAGGTTAGGTTAGGTTAGGTTAGGTTAGGTTAGGTTAGGTTAGGTTAGGTTAGGTTAGGTTAGGTTAGGTTAGGTTAGGTTAGGTTAGGTTAGGTTAGGTTAGGTTAGGTTAGGTTAGGTTAGGTTAGGTTAGGTTAGGTTAGGTTAGGTTAGGTTAGGTTAGGTTAGGTTAGGTTAGGTTAGGTTAGGTTAGGTTAGGTTAGGTTAGGTTAGGTTAGGTTAGGTTAGGTTAGGTTAGGTTAGGTTAGGTTAGGTTAGGTTAGGTTAGGTTAGGTTAGGTTAGGTTAGGTTAGGTTAGGTTAGGTTAGGTTAGGTTAGGTTAGGTTAGGTTAGGTTAGGTTAGGTTAGGTTAGGTTAGGTTAGGTTAGGTTAGGTTAGGTTAGGTTAGGTTAGGTTAGGTTAGGTTAGGTTAGGTTAGGTTAGGTTAGGTTAGGTTAGGTTAGGTTAGGTTAGGTTAGGTTAGGTTAGGTTAGGTTAGGTTAGGTTAGGTTAGGTTAGGTTAGGTTAGGTTAGGTTAGGTTAGGTTAGGTTAGGTTAGGTTAGGTTAGGTTAGGTTAGGTTAGGTTAGGTTAGGTTAGGTTAGGTTAGGTTAGGTTAGGTTAGGTTAGGTTAGGTTAGGTTAGGTTAGGTTAGGTTAGGTTAGGTTAGGTTAGGTTAGGTTAGGTTAGGTTAGGTTAGGTTAGGTTAGGTTAGGTTAGGTTAGGTTAGGTTAGGTTAGGTTAGGTTAGGTTAGGTTAGGTTAGGTTAGGTTAGGTTAGGTTAGGTTAGGTTAGGTTAGGTTAGGTTAGGTTAGGTTAGGTTAGGTTAGGTTAGGTTAGGTTAGGTTAGGTTAGGTTAGGTTAGGTTAGGTTAGGTTAGGTTAGGTTAGGTTAGGTTAGGTTAGGTTAGGTTAGGTTAGGTTAGGTTAGGTTAGGTTAGGTTAGGTTAGGTTAGGTTAGGTTAGGTTAGGTTAGGTTAGGTTAGGTTAGGTTAGGTTAGGTTAGGTTAGGTTAGGTTAGGTTAGGTTAGGTTAGGTTAGGTTAGGTTAGGTTAGGTTAGGTTAGGTTAGGTTAGGTTAGGTTAGGTTAGGTTAGGTTAGGTTAGGTTAGGTTAGGTTAGGTTAGGTTAGGTTAGGTTAGGTTAGGTTAGGTTAGGTTAGGTTAGGTTAGGTTAGGTTAGGTTAGGTTAGGTTAGGTTAGGTTAGGTTAGGTTAGGTTAGGTTAGGTTAGGTTAGGTTAGGTTAGGTTAGGTTAGGTTAGGTTAGGTTAGGTTAGGTTAGGTTAGGTTAGGTTAGGTTAGGTTAGGTTAGGTTAGGTTAGGTTAGGTTAGGTTAGGTTAGGTTAGGTTAGGTTAGGTTAGGTTAGGTTAGGTTAGGTTAGGTTAGGTTAGGTTAGGTTAGGTTAGGTTAGGTTAGGTTAGGTTAGGTTAGGTTAGGTTAGGTTAGGTTAGGTTAGGTTAGGTTAGGTTAGGTTAGGTTAGGTTAGGTTAGGTTAGGTTAGGTTAGGTTAGGTTAGGTTAGGTTAGGTTAGGTTAGGTTAGGTTAGGTTAGGTTAGGTTAGGTTAGGTTAGGTTAGGTTAGGTTAGGTTAGGTTAGGTTAGGTTAGGTTAGGTTAGGTTAGGTTAGGTTAGGTTAGGTTAGGTTAGGTTAGGTTAGGTTAGGTTAGGTTAGGTTAGGTTAGGTTAGGTTAGGTTAGGTTAGGTTAGGTTAGGTTAGGTTAGGTTAGGTTAGGTTAGGTTAGGTTAGGTTAGGTTAGGTTAGGTTAGGTTAGGTTAGGTTAGGTTAGGTTAGGTTAGGTTAGGTTAGGTTAGGTTAGGTTAGGTTAGGTTAGGTTAGGTTAGGTTAGGTTAGGTTAGGTTAGGTTAGGTTAGGTTAGGTTAGGTTAGGTTAGGTTAGGTTAGGTTAGGTTAGGTTAGGTTAGGTTAGGTTAGGTTAGGTTAGGTTAGGTTAGGTTAGGTTAGGTTAGGTTAGGTTAGGTTAGGTTAGGTTAGGTTAGGTTAGGTTAGGTTAGGTTAGGTTAGGTTAGGTTAGGTTAGGTTAGGTTAGGTTAGGTTAGGTTAGGTTAGGTTAGGTTAGGTTAGGTTAGGTTAGGTTAGGTTAGGTTAGGTTAGGTTAGGTTAGGTTAGGTTAGGTTAGGTTAGGTTAGGTTAGGTTAGGTTAGGTTAGGTTAGGTTAGGTTAGGTTAGGTTAGGTTAGGTTAGGTTAGGTTAGGTTAGGTTAGGTTAGGTTAGGTTAGGTTAGGTTAGGTTAGGTTAGGTTAGGTTAGGTTAGGTTAGGTTAGGTTAGGTTAGGTTAGGTTAGGTTAGGTTAGGTTAGGTTAGGTTAGGTTAGGTTAGGTTAGGTTAGGTTAGGTTAGGTTAGGTTAGGTTAGGTTAGGTTTTTTTTTTTTTTTTTTTTTTTTTTTTTTTATATATAATTAGTCGCTCGCCACTCTCTGACTTGATCAGAGCCGTTTCATATCTTTTGTTTGTTGCAGGTGTGTCGTCGTCAGTGTCCGAGGGAAGTCACCAGGTATTGTAGTTTCCTGTTTATTTTTTGTCTATTGTTTTGTGTGTTTACGTATATATATATGTGTGTGTATTTATGTGTATTGTGTGTGTGTATTATATAGTTTAGATATATATATATATTCCTTCTCATTTCCATTCCCATGAAATGTACATGTAGTAAAAACTACATGCTTTTCATCCAACTTCATGATTTTACGTTGCTTCCATTTTTTTTTTTTTTTTTTTTTTTTTTTTTTTTTTTTTTTTTTTTTTTTTTGATATATATATGATTATTTATTTATTCCTCTCTATAACTCTGGCAACGACACTCCTGCCAAACTTAACAAACGCGTTGCGGGTCTTTTTGTTGCTCATGACTGCTGCTAGGGTTCCCTCCTCCACTTTCACATCCAGCAGCTGTTCCAGATCGCGGCGAGGCACGGCAAACTCAGGACACTCGGTCAAGATGTGCAGGACCGTTTCTGAATTTGCCGGATCACAGACACACGATGGATTCTCCTTACACTTGAATCTGGTCAGGTATTCAGAGAACCCACCGTGTCCCGTCAATAATTGGGCCATAATAGTGTCCATTTTCAGACTTTTGGTCACTCTGTAGGCTTCAATAGCGTCGGGGAAGAAGACTTTTGTTGTCCCGGCAGTTGCCCCTGATTTATACCTCCGGTTCCATTCGTCAAGGGACCCCTTGCGGATTTGTCCCCTGACGAATGAGACCGGGCACTTGTTGTAGTCAGGGGCCTTTTTCAGATGGAGGGCGGCTTCTTTGGCCAACTCATCTGCACGTTCGTTGCCCGCAAGGCCTGCGTGGGCCTTTATCCAGTATAAAGCAATTGTTTTACCCTGGGCAAAGCCCAGTCGCAGGTTCCTGCGGGCCTCGACCGCGAGAGAGTGCTGGGAGCCATTGTTAACAACTGATTCCAGGGCAGACCTGGAATCACTATAAATTCCGAAGCTCTGCTGTGGGCATCTTGCGATAGCGGTCGTAGCCCTACATATGGCCAACAGTTCGGCCTGATAGACCGTGCAGTGCGATGGCAGCTTTAATTTGGTCGTCCTGGTTTCGTGTGCGTTGTTCCAGTAGGACAACGCAGCGCCGACTTTGTCCTCTATTTTACTGCCATCGGTGAAGATCCTCAAGTCGTGATCGCTGTGACGAGTTACTTCCTCTTGGTCTATCAGGCTAATGAACTCGTGGCTCATATGCGTTGCGGGATGACCGTTCTCGCAGAAGCCCGCCCTCCGCTCGATCTCCCTGTCAGCTATCTCCGGTCTGGGTACTCCCCTCTTAATCTCGTAGAGCGCTACGGCTTCCTTTATTCTAATGTCGAGTGGGAGCATCCCAGCCAGAAGCAGAGCTGCGTTCAGGGAGACCGTCCGGTGGGCCTTGCAGAGCTTCTGGGCGAATCCTCGCTGGATGGCATTCAGCTGTTTCTGAACTCCCAGCTTTGAAACGGCCGGCGCCCAGGCGCTAGCCGCGTACATAATTATTGGCTCAATGACTGCGCTATATATGGTCCTTATCACCTCCGGGTGGAGGCCCCAACTGACTTTTGCCGCCCTCGACAGCTGCCTGTAAATGTTCACGGCTTTTGAGCACGTGTTTGCTATATGTTTATTGAACGTCAGGCAGCTGTCGATGGTAAGGCCCAGTATTTTGATGTCTTTTGACAGACCAATACCGACCCCGCCCATGGTCAGGTGTGGGTCATCATACTTTAATTTCCTGGTTATAACCATGGCCTTGGTTTTTTGAGGCGCAAACTTCAGTTTATTTCTGATGCCCCACTCCCGAACATAGGCAAGCGCGGCGTTGGCCTGCCTTTGCACTTGTAGTGCCTCATCCCCGTCTATGATAAGGACCACATCGTCCGCGAACGCCTGGCAATAATCGCCTCTCTCCTCCAGTCCCTTAAGAAGCGGGTCGAGGAGGAGGTTCCAGAGGATGGGACCTCCTATGGAACCTTGGACACACCCCTTGTTCGTGCTTATGGAGTGTGCCTCCCCGCCGTACCTAATTTCCACTTTTCTGTTACGAAGGTAGCTGTCTATTACCCTACGTAGATTGCCGGGACATGCCTCTTCTGCAAGCCTCACCCTTATCACAGGCCACCAGGCGTTATCGAAGGCTCCCTCTATGTCCAACGAGATCATGACCATGAGTTTCTTTTCTCTCAGTTTTTTCCTAACATGTCCCATCAGGTCATAGAGGGAGTCCTCGGTACTCTTCTGCGGCATAAATCCATATTGCCTGGAACTTATGTTGGGGAGGATGTGCCATTTGATTCTTCCGACCAGTACCTTTTCGTAGATCTTCCCCAGGACTGGGAGAAGACCTATTGGTCGGTAAGATTTGGCTGAAGAGTAGTCCTCTTTCCCCGGTTTTCTTAAGGCAACCACTGTCGCCTTTTTCCAGAGCTCTGGGAAGTAACCCAGCTGGAGGCATTTGTTGATAATGGACAGGTAGGTGTCCGGCTCCCGAGATATGACTTGGGCGCATATATCCGCTGTGAAGCCGTCCGCGCCCGGAGCTTTTTTGGGGTTAAAGCTTCCCACAGCCATCCTCACTTCCTGGATTGTAAAGGGGGGATCATGGTTATCATGACTCCCAGCGTTTACTTGGTCCGCCAGTCTTCGGATGGCTTGGTGTTCTGCATTTTCCCCAATCGCCTCGTCCTCTCGGTAAAAGGTTTCGGCAAGGAGTTTGACGGATTCCTTGGGATTTAAATATTTCCCGTTGTTTTTCAAGGGCACGTCCTCCTGCCTCTTTGCCGTCCTACCTATCACTCTATATATCCCTTCCCAGAGCCCCTCTTTGTCCTGTTTCCCACAGAATTCCTTCCAGCTCTTTGTTTGTGCTTGTTTTGCCCCAGATTCATAATCTTTTTTCTTTTTCAGGTACTGCTCAATCACGGCCCGTTTCCTGACCGGCGCGGCGCAGCGGATTCTTCTCTTCCAGGTGAGTACTTCTTTTTTCAGGGTTGCCATCTCCTCGGACCACCACGGTAAGGTGAGTTTTTGTGTGTTTTTTATTGCGGGTATGTGTTCTGTGCATGCGGAGTGAATAATGTCTGTGTATTTTTGTATTGTGTTTTCAAGTTGTTCAGTGTTTGTGATTGTGTGAACTTCCGTTGGGCTGATTCCTTCCTGTAGTAATTGACCCAGTTTCTCACGAAACTGGGTCCAATTTGCCTTCCTGGTGTTGAATCGCCTTGTGGTGCGTTGTGTGGTGTTAAACTCACTCCTCTTCAGCCTTATGTTGAAGATTATTGCGTTATGATCCGAGTTGGTGACACCCCGATCGACTCTCCACCCGTGTACCAGATTGAGAATCTCCGGTGCGCACGCCGTAACATCGACGTGACTCGAGTACAACCTTCCCCCTCTCACAACTTCGAATGTTGGGGTTTTACCGGTGTTCAGTACCTGCAAGTTCATCTGATCTAGGGTGCTGGCTAGGCTGTCCCCCCTGCTATCTGATTTAGCACTTCCCCACCAGATGCTTTTTGCGTTCGCGTCCCCCCCCACTATGACGTTTTTGTGTGTCTGCGGATTCAAATTTTTAAGCTGACCTAGGTATGGCTCTATTGGATGGTTTGGCTCAAAGTACAGGGAGGCCAGAGTGATCTCCCAGGCTTTAGTTCGGATCCTTACAACCACGATGTTGTTGGTTGTAAGTTCCGGGCACTGTGTTACGGCGATGGTGCTGTCAAAAACGGCTATTGCCGCTTTGACAGTGCCCTCTCCGGGTGTAGCGTTCTGGAAGATCCTGACCCCCCTGTACGAGCCCACTTCATTTTTACCTCCAACATATGGCTCCTGGATCAGGGCTACCGCGATTTTTTTGTTTGTGGCCTCCTGCATAAGCTCTTCTGTGGCCAGTTTCATCCTTTGCAGGTTTGCCTGCAAGAATGTGTAGTCTTTTAGCGGGGGGGTTCGTTTCTGCAGGTGTTGTGCTGGGGTGCCCTTAGCAATACGCGACAGTAGATCTCGCGATTGCGTCCCATCGCGTTCTTACGGGGCACCTTACACTAAATGTGTCGTGGTCCGCGTCCTCTATCTTTGCCGCAATACAATTGCGGCATCTAGGCGGTCTCCCGGCCAGGCGAGATGGGCAATTGGCTCTTAGGTGCCCAAGGTCACCGCAGTACGAGCATTTGTCCTCCTCTTCCGTGCACAGTCTCTTTCCGTGGCCAAAGCCAAGGCACCTGCTGCATTGGATTAGTGGGCTCTGATCGCACACAATTACCCTCTGTAGGTCTACGTGTGCACGACCAGCCCCAATCAGGCGCTGCCACACTGGTGGAGAAACCTGCACGACAACGTGGTTTTCGAGGGCGTTTCTTGCTCGCCTGCGGTATTTTACCGCGACCCTGACCGCCTCTGGTTCCAATCCTTCTAGAAGGTGCGAGTTCTGGACTTTGATCGCCTTGATGATGTCATCATCCGTGTTGTATTTCATCACGTCTAATAACACCACCAAGGGATCTTTATTGATTGCATCCTCGATTTTGAGACCAGAGGAGGAATCTCCCAAACGGTTTTTGACCGCTTGGAGTTCCTTAAGGTTGTGGCAGCCCACGACAACCTTCTGATCCCTGGCCTTTCTTACTTTATCGACGCGAATGCGGGTTTCCTTCGCATCCACTGCTGCCCTGATCTTCTCCACGACTGTATTGCTCGTGTCTATGGCGTCAGTGGAGGAAACGATGATTGAGTGCATCGGCTGGGGTGCTGCTGCCGCCACGTTAGCATAGGTTCTCGGGCCAAAGTGAGCCGGCATACCTTGGTACTTTGGGGGAAGACTAGCTTTTTCTAGCTTTTTAATTCTTTCTGTGAGCGTGCGTGTATAGAGCGCACACTCAACTAGTCTCTCCTTTGTCTCCCCCATCGCTTCCATAAGGCCGTTTACGGCGGCCTGACCCAGACCCCGAGCCCCCTGCTCGGGATCTGGGCCAAGCCGCCGCTCACTGGGTTTGGCCGCTCCACGTTCTTCTTTGCCGTTGGGGTTGCTCATTACAAGGGTGGCTAGGATGCTCACTACCTGGAGCATATCCCCAAGGCTTTTCTCCACTTGTGCCTTAATCTCCTTTTTCAGGTTACCTGATTTTTTCATTTCCTCACGTGCATCTCGGTGGCTAACTTTGGCTCGGTTCAGGAGTGCTTCGGCCCTCTCTGCTGGGCTTGCCATCGAGGGAGGATTCCTGGTAACCAGGTAAGTACCCTTTTTATTTTTATTTGGAGTATCTCCGTCTTCCGCGGCGGGACCACTGCCAGTTCTGACATCGGTCGCGGCGCAGGGAGACGGAGAGAGATCAAGTAATACTGGTACTGGCCTTTTCTTTTTTCCCTCTTGCAGACGAGCTCGTCCCCCCGCCACCGCGGTGCCGGGAGGAGCGTGAACTTGCGCTTCCACCTCGCCTGACTCTACGTCTGCACCGCTGCTGAGGGGGGATAACGAGTCCACCTGCGGAGGAGACCTCTGTTTCCTTACAAAAGTGGAGTTCCCAAGCTGTGGGACTATAGTGCTTTTGGGTGTGCGGAACATTGCCATTTTACAGGATTTAATTTGGACACAATATGGCTACTTGAAACCTAACCTAACTTTAAGTTGATTAAAATTGTATAAAAATATAGATTACAATCAATTAATATAAATTTGTATAAGTTTTAAATTATATATCAGTGTAAATGAATAAAAATTGTCGGTTAAGTAAAATTGTAAAATAAAAGTAATTAAAAAGATTTTAATATTCTATCGTGTATTTATTTAAACAGGACGGCTGATTCTATCTATGAATTGCTGTTGACGTGACGGCCTCTCTGCTTCGTGGTAGTTCTAGAGCGAGACAACTTACAGCTGCCACTTCAATAAGTCAAAAAAAGGGGTTGTCACTACTGGACTTTACCTACTTTCTAGACAGATCCGGGTGTCAAAAACAAGTCTCAGGGCTGAGAGCTTTATAACTGAAGTCAAAATTAAGCTCAATCCAGTAGCTACCCGACGACACCAAAACGAAATCTGTAGTTCAGCCGTTAACGGAGATATCGCCTCCCAAGCCTGACGGGGCACAAATATATGGGGGAAAAAGTCTCCGAAATCAATATGCCTGATCACACTTGGGTGGGTGGGTGGGCGGGCCAGAAACTAAATTTTTCACGTTTTCCTGGTGGTCGGAGCACCACGTGAGTGGTGTCGGCAGATCGGGCTCGACGCCCTCTATCCAACGACGGGAATAACGGATGGTCTCCGGGAACAAATTTTCCGGGAAAACCGCGAAAAACAGGAAAAATTTCGGAAAAATCGAATTATTTTAAAAAAATTGTATAGTCACACCCTACGTGTGCTATATCGTTGAATAGGTCTTTAAGAGACCTTCAATTTGAATATAATGTCGAATAGTTTTAATGCGAGAATTTAGTAATAAAATGTTTTTAGTGAAAATTAATGTGATTTTTAATAAAAAATTTGAAAAAATTTGAAAATTTATGAGTTTTAAGAACCAAACGGGGTGTCGTTAGAAAGATCTCGTCGAGATCTACACGTCAACGCAAAAACCAGGAACAACCACTGATATACAACAGAGTTATAGCCGATTAAAAATATACACAGTTAAAAATTATCAATTTTCATGAAAATTATGAAAATGTTAAAGTTTTTCCGCGTGTAAAAGCGCGGAACGTTAAAGTATAGTCAAAAAGAAAGTGTATATAAAGAAAACCCGACCAAAATCAAGCAATTAACAAAAAAGTTGTCGACCGTTCTTTGTAATAAGTGTCGGGGTTAGGTGGATTTTAGGTACTTGTAGACTATCTCAATACAAATGTATGAGAAAACAAGTAACTAATTTTTTCACGTTCTCCTGGTGGTCGGAGCACCACGTGAGTGGTGTCGGCAGATCGGGCTCGACGCCCTCTATCCAACGACGGGAATAACGGATGGTCTCCGGGAACAAATTTTCCGGGAAAACCGCGAAAAACAGGAAAAATTTCGGAAAAATCGAATTATTTTAAAAAAAATTGTATAGTCACACCCTACGTGTGCTATATCGTTGAATAGGTCTTTAAGAGACCTTCAATTTGAATATAATGTCGAATAGTTTTAATGCGAGAATTTAGTAATAAAATGTTTTTAGTGAAAATTAATGTGATTTTTAATAAAAAATTTGAAAAAATTTGAAAATTTATGAGTTTTAAGAACCAAACGGGGTGTCGTTAGAAAGATCTCGTCGAGATCTACACGTCAACGCAAAAACCAGGAACAACCACTGATATACAACAGAGTTATAGCCGATTAAAAATATACACAGTTAAAAATTATCAATTTTCATGAAAATTATGAAAATGTTAAAGTTTTTCCGCGTGTAAAAGCGCGGAACGTTAAAGTATAGTCAAAAAGAAAGTGTATATAAAGAAAACCCGACCAAAATCAAGCAATTAACAAAAAAGTTGTCGACGGGTTAGGTTAGGTTAGGTTAGGTTAGGTTAGGTTAGGTTAGGTTAGGTTAGGTTAGGTTAGGTTAGGTTAGGTTAGGTTAGGTTAGGTTAGGTTAGGTTAGGTTAGGTTAGGTTAGGTTAGGTTAGGTTAGGTTAGGTTAGGTTAGGTTAGGTTAGGTTAGGTTAGGTTAGGTTAGGTTAGGTTAGGTTAGGTTAGGTTAGGTTAGGTTAGGTTAGGTTAGGTTAGGTTAGGTTAGGTTAGGTTAGGTTAGGTTAGGTTAGGTTAGGTTAGGTTAGGTTAGGTTAGGTTAGGTTAGGTTAGGTTAGGTTAGGTTAGGTTAGGTTAGGTTAGGTTAGGTTAGGTTAGGTTAGGTTAGGTTAGGTTAGGTTAGGTTAGGTTAGGTTAGGTTAGGTTAGGTTAGGTTAGGTTAGGTTAGGTTAGGTTAGGTTAGGTTAGGTTAGGTTAGGTTAGGTTAGGTTAGGTTAGGTTAGGTTAGGTTAGGTTAGGTTAGGTTAGGTTAGGTTAGGTTAGGTTAGGTTAGGTTAGGTTAGGTTAGGTTAGGTTAGGTTAGGTTAGGTTAGGTTAGGTTAGGTTAGGTTAGGTTAGGTTAGGTTAGGTTAGGTTAGGTTAGGTTAGGTTAGGTTAGGTTAGGTTAGGTTAGGTTAGGTTAGGTTAGGTTAGG
>OX494446.1:0-10000 GCA_950381575.1 Plusia festucae | reverse complement strand
ATTTTGATTTGTCTTTTTGCATTTTTTAACGCTTTTTTAAGCAATTTCCTAATATTTTTCTTAATTAATAGCATATTTTTATACAATTTTTCGAAATAGTGTTAATTTGTTTCAATCAAATACATCAAATCAGTACTGCGAACATACCCTATATAAAATATGATGAAGATAAACATAAACATAAAATTTGCATGATCAATTATACCTATAGATTTATGAGCTTTGTTAAATATACCGTATAGACATGACTGCACTAAAGATAATTGTTTATCTTATCACATGTAGGTGATTGCTAGTTGCTAGCTAAATGTAATTATGTATGCTGTGAATGTGTTACATCAAACTTGTAAATATTGCCGCAATACCTATACTGAAAAATGCACATGATTTTCTTCAAAAACATAATCGATGCTAAATGTCTATGTGATATGTCTTTGTACGCGGTGACCTTACATCACGTATGCTGTGTCACAGTAATAATAAAGTATCAGTTTTAAATGTAAGGTACGCAATAACAATAATAAAAACAAATTAATTTTAAAGCGTAGTTTCATAGTAGGTACAATGTTCGACTACTCAGATAGTGGGCCGTAATCAATTCGGTTTCTAATATTGGTGATAAGAGAGGTCAATCGAGGGCAATGAGTGGATGTTGCGCTGTGTTGAGTGTTTATGTTTTTGTTATGTTGTGTGTTGTGTAGTGTGCAGTTATGACAGTTAGCGGCGGCGGTATTGGTTTTGTCTGGGCAGTTTTTATATAGGTGTGTAGGTGAGGAGCAGTGTGAACAAGCTGTTTTATCAGTTGTACAGTGTTTTTTGGTGTGCCCGAATTGAAGGCAAGAGTAACACTGCAAGAGGGGTATATACTCCTCTGCGTGTACCCGCTGGTGATCTATATTTAATTGGCGTTTTTTGATTACGGTTCTCCACAGACGTGGAGCGACTAAGAAAACCGCGTTATATAGTTTGTCGCTCTTGTTTGCCCTTTTAAACCTAAACGTTAGGTCCCCCGGCTCAACATCAACGCCAAAGTCGTTTTGGTTGACGATGACCTGCGTCAACTCTTCGCAAGGAGTGTCGGCCGACACGCCCTTGAGAATAATCATAGGCCTAAGCCTTCGGCACGGCTCCGCCGTTATGGCGCACTCAGCCAGCTTGATTTTCTCAAGAGCGACGTCGCGTTGTTCCTCGCTATCGAATTCGACCCTAATTTTATTATTAGATACGAACTTAACGTCCGCGGGAGAGAATTTTGTGTCTTTAAAAGACACCCCGGATCTAAAAGCTTGTAGCGTGTCGCGCGGCCCGGCGACCGCATTCCGAGGCGAGACGATAAGGGCCGGTTTAGTGCGAGGGGCCGGAGAGGGTGGAGGCGGCGGAGCGCTCGCCCGCGCGGCGCCGGCAACGGTGGCGTAGCTCGGTCGAGCCGAGGGGAGAGCGGGGCAAATTGACTGTGCCAATGTTTTTATCTCGGATTTAATTACCCCTTTTAAATCCGAGACAAGATCCTCTTTGAGTTCGGCGAAGGTCTCACTGCTAGTAGAAGTTGCGGCCTGAGGTTCTCTCCGAGCAGCGGCGGTCTGCCTACTTATTACTCCTACCTCGTTGAAGATCTCGATGATCTTGAGTTTGCTGTCGCGACTTACGCTCCTGCCCGTGGTCAGGAGTTTGCGAGCCTCATCGAGTTTTGCACTCAGAAACTTAAAAAAGTCAAAGCGTGCAGGTCTATCCGCGGGCAGTATGTCTTCGCCCAACATGTCGAGGTGCATACCTCCTTCGTCATCCGAGTCTAACTCGCTATACGAGCCAAACATTGTACCCGCCTACTATATTATAAAAGAAACTAAAATAAAATCAATAAAAATACAATCAATAAAATACAATCAATAAAAAGTACAATTGAATAAAATAGGTAAAATAATAACAATAATAAAACACGTATGTAAAACAAAATAAAAACCTATCTAAACTTATAAATAAAATTCGCTTGTCCACCCAGAGGCCCCAAATCTATTTAGCGATAAGAGTGTTACTCGCATTACGCATATGTGTGTGTGGGGGAACTAGGTGTTACGTACAGAAAGTTAGGTAGGCACGTCAGCGCGCCCGGCGTCGCAAAAAGCCGCAGCGACACGGGAAAATGACCCCCACTCCGTAGGGAATAAAGATCAGAATCCCATATCACGCGAGACCTTGTGCAAAGACGAGAGCCCGGTACCTCAGGCTGAAGGCAGCCTACAACTGTTAACAGCCAGAGCCTAAATCTAATGACAATTGACACAAATCTAAAATTTATTTGATATTTACCAAAGTGAAGGGGGAGGGGTAAGGACCCGCGGGGGGTGTTCCCGAGGGTCAAATCCAATAATTCTTCGTCACCTACGGTGACGAAGAATTCGATGGACCCCTCGTATTTCCCGTAGGGTTAGGTTAGGTTAGGTTAGGTTAGGTTAGGTTAGGTTAGGTTAGGTTAGGTTAGGTTAGGTTAGGTTAGGTTAGGTTAGGTTAGGTTAGGTTAGGTTAGGTTAGGTTAGGTTAGGTTAGGTTAGGTTAGGTTAGGTTAGGTTAGGTTAGGTTAGGTTAGGTTAGGTTAGGTTAGGTTAGGTTAGGTTAGGTTAGGTTAGGTTAGGTTAGGTTAGGTTAGGTTAGGTTAGGTTAGGTTAGGTTAGGTTAGGTTAGGTTAGGTTAGGTTAGGTTAGGTTAGGTTAGGTTAGGTTAGGTTAGGTTAGGTTAGGTTAGGTTAGGTTAGGTTAGGTTAGGTTAGGTTAGGTTAGGTTAGGTTAGGTTAGGTTAGGTTAGGTTAGGTTAGGTTAGGTTAGGTTAGGTTAGGTTAGGTTAGGTTAGGTTAGGTTAGGTTAGGTTAGGTTAGGTTAGGTTAGGTTAGGTTAGGTTAGGTTAGGTTAGGTTAGGTTAGGTTAGGTTAGGTTAGGTTAGGTTAGGTTAGGTTAGGTTAGGTTAGGTTAGGTTAGGTTAGGTTAGGTTAGGTTAGGTTAGGTTAGGTTAGGTTAGGTTAGGTTAGGTTAGGTTAGGTTAGGTTAGGTTAGGTTAGGTTAGGTTAGGTTAGGTTAGGTTAGGTTAGGTTAGGTTAGGTTAGGTTAGGTTAGGTTAGGTTAGGTTAGGTTAGGTTAGGTTAGGTTAGGTTAGGTTAGGTTAGGTTAGGTTAGGTTAGGTTAGGTTAGGTTAGGTTAGGTTAGGTTAGGTTAGGTTAGGTTAGGTTAGGTTAGGTTAGGTTAGGTTAGGTTAGGTTAGGTTAGGTTAGGTTAGGTTAGGTTAGGTTAGGTTAGGTTAGGTTAGGTTAGGTTAGGTTAGGTTAGGTTAGGTTAGGTTAGGTTAGGTTAGGTTAGGTTAGGTTAGGTTAGGTTAGGTTAGGTTAGGTTAGGTTAGGTTAGGTTAGGTTAGGTTAGGTTAGGTTAGGTTAGGTTAGGTTAGGTTAGGTTAGGTTAGGTTAGGTTAGGTTAGGTTAGGTTAGGTTAGGTTAGGTTAGGTTAGGTTAGGTTAGGTTAGGTTAGGTTAGGTTAGGTTAGGTTAGGTTAGGTTAGGTTAGGTTAGGTTAGGTTAGGTTAGGTTAGGTTAGGTTAGGTTAGGTTAGGTTAGGTTAGGTTAGGTTAGGTTAGGTTAGGTTAGGTTAGGTTAGGTTAGGTTAGGTTAGGTTAGGTTAGGTTAGGTTAGGTTAGGTTAGGTTAGGTTAGGTTAGGTTAGGTTAGGTTAGGTTAGGTTAGGTTAGGTTAGGTTAGGTTAGGTTAGGTTAGGTTAGGTTAGGTTAGGTTAGGTTAGGTTAGGTTAGGTTAGGTTAGGTTAGGTTAGGTTAGGTTAGGTTAGGTTAGGTTAGGTTAGGTTAGGTTAGGTTAGGTTAGGTTAGGTTAGGTTAGGTTAGGTTAGGTTAGGTTAGGTTAGGTTAGGTTAGGTTAGGTTAGGTTAGGTTAGGTTAGGTTAGGTTAGGTTAGGTTAGGTTAGGTTAGGTTAGGTTAGGTTAGGTTAGGTTAGGTTAGGTTAGGTTAGGTTAGGTTAGGTTAGGTTAGGTTAGGTTAGGTTAGGTTAGGTTAGGTTAGGTTAGGTTAGGTTAGGTTAGGTTAGGTTAGGTTAGGTTAGGTTAGGTTAGGTTAGGTTAGGTTAGGTTAGGTTAGGTTAGGTTAGGTTAGGTTAGGTTAGGTTAGGTTAGGTTAGGTTAGGTTAGGTTAGGTTAGGTTAGGTTAGGTTAGGTTAGGTTAGGTTAGGTTAGGTTAGGTTAGGTTAGGTTAGGTTAGGTTAGGTTAGGTTAGGTTAGGTTAGGTTAGGTTAGGTTAGGTTAGGTTAGGTTAGGTTAGGTTAGGTTAGGTTAGGTTAGGTTAGGTTAGGTTAGGTTAGGTTAGGTTAGGTTAGGTTAGGTTAGGTTAGGTTAGGTTAGGTTAGGTTAGGTTAGGTTAGGTTAGGTTAGGTTAGGTTAGGTTAGGTTAGGTTAGGTTAGGTTAGGTTAGGTTAGGTTAGGTTAGGTTAGGTTAGGTTAGGTTAGGTTAGGTTAGGTTAGGTTAGGTTAGGTTAGGTTAGGTTAGGTTAGGTTAGGTTAGGTTAGGTTAGGTTAGGTTAGGTTAGGTTAGGTTAGGTTAGGTTAGGTTAGGTTAGGTTAGGTTAGGTTAGGTTAGGTTAGGTTAGGTTAGGTTAGGTTAGGTTAGGTTAGGTTAGGTTAGGTTAGGTTAGGTTAGGTTAGGTTAGGTTAGGTTAGGTTAGGTTAGGTTAGGTTAGGTTAGGTTAGGTTAGGTTAGGTTAGGTTAGGTTAGGTTAGGTTAGGTTAGGTTAGGTTAGGTTAGGTTAGGTTAGGTTAGGTTAGGTTAGGTTAGGTTAGGTTAGGTTAGGTTAGGTTAGGTTAGGTTAGGTTAGGTTAGGTTAGGTTAGGTTAGGTTAGGTTAGGTTAGGTTAGGTTAGGTTAGGTTAGGTTAGGTTAGGTTAGGTTAGGTTAGGTTAGGTTAGGTTAGGTTAGGTTAGGTTAGGTTAGGTTAGGTTAGGTTAGGTTAGGTTAGGTTAGGTTAGGTTAGGTTAGGTTAGGTTAGGTTAGGTTAGGTTAGGTTAGGTTAGGTTAGGTTAGGTTAGGTTAGGTTAGGTTAGGTTAGGTTAGGTTAGGTTAGGTTAGGTTAGGTTAGGTTAGGTTAGGTTAGGTTAGGTTAGGTTAGGTTAGGTTAGGTTAGGTTAGGTTAGGTTAGGTTAGGTTAGGTTAGGTTAGGTTAGGTTAGGTTAGGTTAGGTTAGGTTAGGTTAGGTTAGGTTAGGTTAGGTTAGGTTAGGTTAGGTTAGGTTAGGTTAGGTTAGGTTAGGTTAGGTTAGGTTAGGTTAGGTTAGGTTAGGTTAGGTTAGGTTAGGTTAGGTTAGGTTAGGTTAGGTTAGGTTAGGTTAGGTTAGGTTAGGTTAGGTTAGGTTAGGTTAGGTTAGGTTAGGTTAGGTTAGGTTAGGTTAGGTTAGGTTAGGTTAGGTTAGGTTAGGTTAGGTTAGGTTAGGTTAGGTTAGGTTAGGTTAGGTTAGGTTAGGTTAGGTTAGGTTAGGTTAGGTTAGGTTAGGTTAGGTTAGGTTAGGTTAGGTTAGGTTAGGTTAGGTTAGGTTAGGTTAGGTTAGGTTAGGTTAGGTTAGGTTAGGTTAGGTTAGGTTAGGTTAGGTTAGGTTAGGTTAGGTTAGGTTAGGTTAGGTTAGGTTAGGTTAGGTTAGGTTAGGTTAGGTTAGGTTAGGTTAGGTTAGGTTAGGTTAGGTTAGGTTAGGTTAGGTTAGGTTAGGTTAGGTTAGGTTAGGTTAGGTTAGGTTAGGTTAGGTTAGGTTAGGTTAGGTTAGGTTAGGTTAGGTTAGGTTAGGTTAGGTTAGGTTAGGTTAGGTTAGGTTAGGTTAGGTTAGGTTAGGTTAGGTTAGGTTAGGTTAGGTTAGGTTAGGTTAGGTTAGGTTAGGTTAGGTTAGGTTAGGTTAGGTTAGGTTAGGTTAGGTTAGGTTAGGTTAGGTTAGGTTAGGTTAGGTTAGGTTAGGTTAGGTTAGGTTAGGTTAGGTTAGGTTAGGTTAGGTTAGGTTAGGTTAGGTTAGGTTAGGTTAGGTTAGGTTAGGTTAGGTTAGGTTAGGTTAGGTTAGGTTAGGTTAGGTTAGGTTAGGTTAGGTTAGGTTAGGTTAGGTTAGGTTAGGTTAGGTTAGGTTAGGTTAGGTTAGGTTAGGTTAGGTTAGGTTAGGTTAGGTTAGGTTAGGTTAGGTTAGGTTAGGTTAGGTTAGGTTAGGTTAGGTTAGGTTAGGTTAGGTTAGGTTAGGTTAGGTTAGGTTAGGTTAGGTTAGGTTAGGTTAGGTTAGGTTAGGTTAGGTTAGGTTAGGTTAGGTTAGGTTAGGTTAGGTTAGGTTAGGTTAGGTTAGGTTAGGTTAGGTTAGGTTAGGTTAGGTTAGGTTAGGTTAGGTTAGGTTAGGTTAGGTTAGGTTAGGTTAGGTTAGGTTAGGTTAGGTTAGGTTAGGTTAGGTTAGGTTAGGTTAGGTTAGGTTAGGTTAGGTTAGGTTAGGTTAGGTTAGGTTAGGTTAGGTTAGGTTAGGTTAGGTTAGGTTAGGTTAGGTTAGGTTAGGTTAGGTTAGGTTAGGTTAGGTTAGGTTAGGTTAGGTTAGGTTAGGTTAGGTTAGGTTAGGTTAGGTTAGGTTAGGTTAGGTTAGGTTAGGTTAGGTTAGGTTAGGTTAGGTTAGGTTAGGTTAGGTTAGGTTAGGTTAGGTTAGGTTAGGTTAGGTTAGGTTAGGTTAGGTTAGGTTAGGTTAGGTTAGGTTAGGTTAGGTTAGGTTAGGTTAGGTTAGGTTAGGTTAGGTTAGGTTAGGTTAGGTTAGGTTAGGTTAGGTTAGGTTAGGTTAGGTTAGGTTAGGTTAGGTTAGGTTAGGTTAGGTTAGGTTAGGTTAGGTTAGGTTAGGTTAGGTTAGGTTAGGTTAGGTTAGGTTAGGTTAGGTTAGGTTAGGTTAGGTTAGGTTAGGTTAGGTTAGGTTAGGTTAGGTTAGGTTAGGTTAGGTTAGGTTAGGTTAGGTTAGGTTAGGTTAGGTTAGGTTAGGTTAGGTTAGGTTAGGTTAGGTTAGGTTAGGTTAGGTTAGGTTAGGTTAGGTTAGGTTAGGTTAGGTTAGGTTAGGTTAGGTTAGGTTAGGTTAGGTTAGGTTAGGTTAGGTTAGGTTAGGTTAGGTTAGGTTAGGTTAGGTTAGGTTAGGTTAGGTTAGGTTAGGTTAGGTTAGGTTAGGTTAGGTTAGGTTAGGTTAGGTTAGGTTAGGTTAGGTTAGGTTAGGTTAGGTTAGGTTAGGTTAGGTTAGGTTAGGTTAGGTTAGGTTAGGTTAGGTTAGGTTAGGTTAGGTTAGGTTAGGTTAGGTTAGGTTAGGTTAGGTTAGGTTAGGTTAGGTTAGGTTAGGTTAGGTTAGGTTAGGTTAGGTTAGGTTAGGTTAGGTTAGGTTAGGTTAGGTTAGGTTAGGTTAGGTTAGGTTAGGTTAGGTTAGGTTAGGTTAGGTTAGGTTAGGTTAGGTTAGGTTAGGTTAGGTTAGGTTAGGTTAGGTTAGGTTAGGTTAGGTTAGGTTAGGTTAGGTTAGGTTAGGTTAGGTTAGGTTAGGTTAGGTTAGGTTAGGTTAGGTTAGGTTAGGTTAGGTTAGGTTAGGTTAGGTTAGGTTAGGTTAGGTTAGGTTAGGTTAGGTTAGGTTAGGTTAGGTTAGGTTAGGTTAGGTTAGGTTAGGTTAGGTTAGGTTAGGTTAGGTTAGGTTAGGTTAGGTTAGGTTAGGTTAGGTTAGGTTAGGTTAGGTTAGGTTAGGTTAGGTTAGGTTAGGTTAGGTTAGGTTAGGTTAGGTTAGGTTAGGTTAGGTTAGGTTAGGTTAGGTTAGGTTAGGTTAGGTTAGGTTAGGTTAGGTTAGGTTAGGTTAGGTTAGGTTAGGTTAGGTTAGGTTAGGTTAGGTTAGGTTAGGTTAGGTTAGGTTAGGTTAGGTTAGGTTAGGTTAGGTTAGGTTAGGTTAGGTTAGGTTAGGTTAGGTTAGGTTAGGTTAGGTTAGGTTAGGTTAGGTTAGGTTAGGTTAGGTTAGGTTAGGTTAGGTTAGGTTAGGTTAGGTTAGGTTAGGTTAGGTTAGGTTAGGTTAGGTTAGGTTAGGTTAGGTTAGGTTAGGTTAGGTTAGGTTAGGTTAGGTTAGGTTAGGTTAGGTTAGGTTAGGTTAGGTTAGGTTAGGTTAGGTTAGGTTAGGTTAGGTTAGGTTAGGTTAGGTTAGGTTAGGTTAGGTTAGGTTAGGTTAGGTTAGGTTAGGTTAGGTTAGGTTAGGTTAGGTTAGGTTAGGTTAGGTTAGGTTAGGTTAGGTTAGGTTAGGTTAGGTTAGGTTAGGTTAGGTTAGGTTAGGTTAGGTTAGGTTAGGTTAGGTTAGGTTAGGTTAGGTTAGGTTAGGTTAGGTTAGGTTAGGTTAGGTTAGGTTAGGTTAGGTTAGGTTAGGTTAGGTTAGGTTAGGTTAGGTTAGGTTAGGTTAGGTTAGGTTAGGTTAGGTTAGGTTAGGTTAGGTTAGGTTAGGTTAGGTTAGGTTAGGTTAGGTTAGGTTAGGTTAGGTTAGGTTAGGTTAGGTTAGGTTAGGTTAGGTTAGGTTAGGTTAGGTTAGGTTAGGTTAGGTTAGGTTAGGTTAGGTTAGGTTAGGTTAGGTTAGGTTAGGTTAGGTTAGGTTAGGTTAGGTTAGGTTAGGTTAGGTTAGGTTAGGTTAGGTTAGGTTAGGTTAGGTTAGGTTAGGTTAGGTTAGGTTAGGTTAGGTTAGGTTAGGTTAGGTTAGGTTAGGTTAGGTTAGGTTAGGTTAGGTTAGGTTAGGTTAGGTTAGGTTAGGTTAGGTTAGGTTAGGTTAGGTTAGGTTAGGTTAGGTTAGGTTAGGTTAGGTTAGGTTAGGTTAGGTTAGGTTAGGTTAGGTTAGGTTAGGTTAGGTTAGGTTAGGTTAGGTTAGGTTAGGTTAGGTTAGGTTAGGTTAGGTTAGGTTAGGTTAGGTTAGGTTAGGTTAGGTTAGGTTAGGTTAGGTTAGGTTAGGTTAGGTTAGGTTAGGTTAGGTTAGGTTAGGTTAGGTTAGGTTAGGTTAGGTTAGGTTAGGTTAGGTTAGGTTAGGTTAGGTTAGGTTAGGTTAGGTTAGGTTAGGTTAGGTTAGGTTAGGTTAGGTTAGGTTAGGTTAGGTTAGGTTAGGTTAGGTTAGGTTAGGTTAGGTTAGGTTAGGTTAGGTTAGGTTAGGTTAGGTTAGGTTAGGTTAGGTTAGGTTAGGTTAGGTTAGGTTAGGTTAGGTTAGGTTAGGTTAGGTTAGGTTAGGTTAGGTTAGGTTAGGTTAGGTTAGGTTAGGTTAGGTTAGGTTAGGTTAGGTTAGGTTAGGTTAGGTTAGGTTAGGTTAGGTTAGGTTAGGTTAGGTTAGGTTAGGTTAGGTTAGGTTAGGTTAGGTTAGGTTAGGTTAGGTTAGGTTAGGTTAGGTTAGGTTAGGTTAGGTTAGGTTAGGTTAGGTTAGGTTAGGTTAGGTTAGGTTAGGTTAGGTTAGGTTAGGTTAGGTTAGGTTAGGTTAGGTTAGGTTAGGTTAGGTTAGGTTAGGTTAGGTTAGGTTAGGTTAGGTTAGGTTAGGTTAGGTTAGGTTAGGTTAGGTTAGGTTAGGTTAGGTTAGGTTAGGTTAGGTTAGGTTAGGTTAGGTTAGGTTAGGTTAGGTTAGGTTAGGTTAGGTTAGGTTAGGTTAGGTTAGGTTAGGTTAGGTTAGGTTAGGTTAGGTTAGGTTAGGTTAGGTTAGGTTAGGTTAGGTTAGGTTAGGTTAGGTTAGGTTAGGTTAGGTTAGGTTAGGTTAGGTTAGGTTAGGTTAGGTTAGGTTAGGTTAGGTTAGGTTAGGTTAGGTTAGAGTTAGGTTAGGTTAGGTTAGGTTAGGTTAGGTTAGGTTAGGTTAGGTTAGGTTAGGTTAGGTTAGGTTAGGTTAGGTTAGGTTAGGTTAGGTTAGGTTAGGTTAGGTTAGGTTAGGTTAGGTTAGGTTAGGTTAGGTTAGGTTAGGTTAGGTTAGGTTAGGTTAGGTTAGGTTAGGTTAGGTTAGGTTAG